>JANEHK010000457.1:0-26022 GCA_025960845.1 Tachycineta bicolor | reverse complement strand
AGAACAGACGATTGGGGATACAAGCATCATAAAGTTACCCTAGGACAAGGCCCAAAAAGAATTTTTCAAAAAACTAAAGGATGAGCGCCAGCTTGCCCAGCATGCTGACATAAATGGGGCAAGTCTGAGGAGGGGGAGAAAAAACTGGAAAATGCAAATGTTGAATTTACTAATCCTGCTTTAATCAGTTCTGCCTTTCAGCAAAAATCACCGGATGTGATAGTAAAGGATCCAGAGACCAGAGAGACAAAAAGTCCTCATGATCTGGTCACCTGGGGTCATGGGTACGCTTATGTATCCACTCCTCCAGGTCTCAAGTGAGTGCCAGCTGAGTGGGTGAAACCTTTCATCCCTAAAACTGCAAAGCCACCTGCAGAGGCCCCACAAGTGGCCAGTGCTGCCTGGAGGAGGAGAAAGCACCGAACCCTCTCCTAATTATCCCTTAACAGTGCTTTTCTGGACAGTTTGTTTGCACTGAAGGTCATTTTTTTTCTTCTGCAACTTTAAAGGTACTCAAGGTCCAAACTCTGAACATCTCCCAAGAACTGAGCCTTCCTCCTTCTCAATTTAATAAGAAAGAGGGAGATGTTGTGGCGCATTAATTTGGTTTATATTGTGTTCCATTTTTATATTGGGGTTTGTAATGTTTTCCCCTGTTCCCCTTGGAAACTGTATCACCTGGTTTGTCCCTGCTCAGCAACGCCCATCCCCCCCACTGGAATGTAACTCAACTGTGTTCCATTCCCACCTTATTCCTGATTGGGTAGTGGCTTATCCCTGCCTCTAGCCCCTTCCCCCCTGGGGAAAAGCTCCAGGACAGGCGAGGGTGAGGGCTCTCTGGCATCAGAATGGGGACAGGGAAAGAACTAAAGGAGCTCTGGACCAAATAAAGCAATAATTTCCCACCCCGGACAAAGAGCATGCTCTTGCCTTTTGCCATTGGCGGTCATCTGGGTCTCTCTAAAGAACCACAACAACTACCAGCTTAACATGCCTCAGTCTAAACTACTGTCTTGGGTTGCAATATGTAACCAAAAAAATGTGTATTCTATTTTCCATCTGTTGAAACTGGTTGGGGAGGTCTTCTTTTCCTTTAACTCTTGTATAACCTATTCCTCATAACTCCAGGGTGGAGGGGGTGCGTGCCTTCTGTTAATGGGCCAGCTGTTAAAACCAGGTGGAGAAATGGCCCTTTTCTCTTCTACAACCCATCCTCCCTCCAGGGGATATCTTCTGTTAATGGGTCATTAGGCTCACCACATGACTGATAAAATTACATCACCCCATTGTGAGACACTCCACCCAGTGGGTGGAGCCAAGCATTTCTACCTGTATAAGACCTGCAATTCAGAACAACATGGCAGCCTGTCTTCCACTGGATTCCAGAGGAAGACCCGACCTATCTCGCCACCATTGGACCCTTTCCACAGGATCATCTCTACTCCAACAGAACCACATCTGTTACTCCAGACAGATTTCTTTGGACTGCTTCCAACACCCTGATGAACAGGGTGTCAGGCTGTATTCTGACTCCATCATGGTTTCTAGGATTTTTGTTTGTTTGTTCGCTTGGTTTTTTTTGTACTACTACATTTGTGTTTTTAATATTCCTAGTAAAGAATTGTTATTCCTATTCCCATATATTTGCCTGAGAGCCCCTAATTGCAAAATTATAATAATTTGGAGGGAGGGGGTTTACATTCTCCATTCCAACGGAAGGTCTAGCTTTCCCTGGCAGATACCTGTCTTTCCAAACCAAGACAACTACAAATCCACATTCTTGCTTATGGTCTCTTGTTACAGTGTAATAATTTGGTTAATACTGTGTTTTATTTGATTTGTAATGTTTCCCCAGTTTCCCTTAGAAAATATATCATGTGGTTTGTCTGTGCTCAGCCGTGCCCATCCCCCACACTGGAATGTAACCCAACTCTGTTCCACTCCCACTTTATCCCGGATTGGGCAGTGGCTGGTCCCTGCCTCTGGACCCTGCCCCCTGGGGAAAAAGTCCCTGGGATGGGCGGGGCCTCAGGGACTCTGGCTCCGGCGTGGACGGGAAAGGAGCTAAAAGTAGCTCCTGGGCAAATAAAGCAATATTTTCCCCCCTGGACAAAGAGCAGGCTCTTTCCTTTTGCCATCGGCAGTCGTTTGGTCTCATAAAGAAACTCCACAGTCTCTAAAGCATGAAGCCTTTTCCACAGTCTCAAGTCCAACCCTGTAATTATTTCTATGTTTGAGCCTGTGACAAACTAAACTACTATTTTTCACACTCCTGTGGCTTGCAAACCCTCTCTCAGTTTAGGAAGTTTTTCCCATGGACTGAGATCAAACCCAGTGTCTCTCTGAGCTCTGGGCTGGGGTCCCAGACCCCCCTGCCCAGGTCCCTGACTCTCCAGGGCAGCCAAAGGGATGCCCTGGACTCCAACAGCTAAACTCACCCAAACATTGATCTTTGGTTGATTAACAGGTCCAGGGCATTGCCCTGGCAGAGGGGCAGTGAAAATGTATTGGCCGTGTGCAGCAGAGCAGTAAGAAACCCACTGTTCCAGGTGACTGCTGCCATATAAACACAAGCTCTGCTGCCCAGTAGGGTCCCATAGTGCAGGGGTTTGTAGATGGGCATGGAGCTATCAGAGGACATGGTGGTGAGAAGGGAAAACTCTGCTGTGATCAAGAAAGAGTGCCGCACATCCAAGTAGGAGATGGCCCTGGTGTCCTGGAGGAAATTGACCATGGCTTTGAGGGCAGTGGTGGAGATGGAGCCCAGGTGAAGCACAGAGAGGTTGAGGAGGAAGAAGTACATGGGGGCATGCATGTGGTGGTTCCACAGCATCAGAAGGTTGATTTTGTCCAGGTTCTGCATCCAGGAGTCACCTGGTAGGCAGTGGCGACTGCCACGGTGCTGGTGCTATTTAAAGCCTCTCTTCATGCAGAGCGCTGGGAAGGAGAAGCTGCCGCCCCTGCCTTTCTGCCTGCAGCGCAGTTAGTGAGAAGTGACCAGGCAGGTAAGGCTAGCCACAGGCCATGCTGGCATGGTGGCCATGGTGCCTCCTCACCCCTGGGGAAAAAACTGCGAGTGCTGTTTTGATTTTCTTCTTATATATGCCATCACAGCGGTGTTAACCAACCTCTCTAATTGGGCCAGTAGCATGTCCATCTTCAGAGACATCAGAGATTGGCTCTGTCAGATATCATGGGATCTTCTAGCAGCTTCTCACAGAAGCTACCCCTGAGCACTGACCCCCCCCCCCCCCACCCCTTGCATCTACCAAAAAACAGGCCGTGCCAAATCAACAGAGTTCTAAATTACATCATTCTGATTCATTAATTAGTATTCTATCCTTTATTGGTTATTGTTTCTTACTTCTCATAAGTCCACATTTTTCAGTCTTTTTAATATTTTTCTTCCAGGTAGACACTTTCCAAAATACATAAACTGAGTCTTTTTTAGCATCTCCTTTATTTTCTAGTTTCTGCAAAATGTCCTTGCAGTCCATATATTCCACACTTCCTGTATCCAATTTCAACAATCCATCACTCTCTCACAGGCTTTGTTCATTGAAGCAAAACAAGATTCAGTAATTTTTGAGGAACCAAAACTTTGCTAAATGCTGGGTAAAAGTAATTTAAGACTAACACACTGCTTATAATTAATATACTTGTTATGATTAATTAAAAATTATTTAAGCATTAATCAAATCCATTAATTAAAACTTTTTTTTAAATTATAAAATTTCAAAGTCACATAGCCCCTGACTTTTTGTTCCTGAAAACTGCCTTATGAAATCTCCTGTAGCAATCTGGAGCTGTGACCAGCCTTTACCCCTGTAGCACTATGAGATTAAATGGATTTTGCCCTATCAGGGGTTGTTTCTTCCCCACACATCTTAACCGCCACGGGTGTGAGCATCTCCCCAGGTTGGCTGAGAGTTGCTCTGGTGTCCTGGTTTAGGGCAAATTTGGGAGAAAACCCCTGAATAGGATCCTTCTGGAAAGCAAACCCAAACAGCGCCTCCCCAACTGGTCTGGGAAAAAAATCTCCTTAGAGAAAATTGGAACAAACTATGAAACAAACAAGTGCCCACAAGTACAAAAAATGAACAATATGAAACAACAAAACCTCTCGCTGCTCTGAAGAGAGATGGCAAAATTGAGAAAGTCCTTCTTGTGGAGTGTAGCTCGGCTCGCTCAGTCTCTTATCAGTCTCTCTGGCGCTGGAAAACGCCATCCTGAGATCCGAATGCTCTTCGTTTTCAGTCCAGACCAAGTTTAAACAGTCCTAAGAAAAAGAGAAAAAAAACAGTCCAGGGAACTTCTCTGCCTCAACTAGCTAAAAACTAACTAAAAGCAAAGGAGATCTCTGCAGACAACACAGTCCAGGAGCAGAATGCGGAGTGAGTGCAGTTTCTGAGAACAAACTCCACATTTCTCTTTCTCCTCGCTTCGCTCTCAAAACCAGTCTTAAAGGTACAGAACATAATATCCAACATAAACAGAGCAGACGATTGAGGATACAAGCATCATAAAGTCACCCTAGAACACCCTGGCAGGCAGCAGAGTCCCCGTCCCAGCACAACGCCCTGGGATGCAGGACTCTGCTCTGCAGGCCAGCCCTGGGCACCCCTGGCTGCATCCCCTGGCTGCACAGCTCTTCCATACTGCCCACCAACAGCCCCTCGGCACAGATCCCATCAGCTGAGGCTTTGCCAGATAGAGGAGATGCCTCCAGGAACTGCTCCTGCATTGCTCTGCACCCACAGACTCACTGCAAAGGTTTCACCTCCCCTGAGCTTTCTTGGCTTTGACTTTCTCTGCTTTGGCTCATTCCAGAGCTCTCAAAGTTCCAGTGCTCAACACTGAACATTCCATTTACCGACACTTCTGGGGCAGTGATTTAGAACACGGGGAGGAGAGGGTCACAGGAGAGCTGGGATCCCCTATGTATTCCCTGGACAGGCT
This sequence comes from Tachycineta bicolor, assembly GCA_025960845.1. NCBI lineage: Eukaryota > Metazoa > Chordata > Aves > Passeriformes > Hirundinidae > Tachycineta > Tachycineta bicolor. Next base: position 21,063 of record JANEHK010000457.1, on the reverse strand, counting down.
GGTCCTCCCCTTCTTTCCTGCCGCACCCTCTGTTCTTCCCCAAAACTTTCTGTGAGAAACTGTCCTAGGTTACAATGTAAGATGTGCCCAAAGTATGCATTCTATCACCATCTACATGAGACGTTTGAACTAAGTTGGGCAGTGGTTCCCTTGCCCCCTCCCTCCAGACTATCTTCTGTTAATGTCCCATCAGTGCCCTGCTGCATGACTCATAGATAACTCCCTCCAGGAGCTATCTCTGCTTAATGGGCAATCAAGGACCCATTGCAAGACTGATAGAATGATATCAGCCCATTGTGAGATGCTCTGCCCAGGGGGAAGAGCCAAGTATTCCCACCTAGATATAATCTGGCATCTGGGACAGCACAGGCAGCCTTACCCACTGGATTCCCAGAGGACAAGAGCTACCAGACCTTTCTGCAGGAACACTGCTTCAACAAGACCACTTCATCTGGACTGCTACCACCACCACAGGGTATCAGGTTGTATTCTGACTCTGTCAGTGATCTTTTCTACTATTACATGTATTTTGTTTTATTTTATTTTATTTTACCTTTTTTTTTCCTCTCCTATTAAATTGTTTTTTCTGACTTGGAGTCTCTCACTGGTTTTGCCTTCAAGCCAGTACATATATTTTGGTGCCCAACGTGGGGCACGAGGTACTGAGAAAAGTCAGAATTACAATTTTGTAGTGAGAAAAAAACCAACTGTCCGCTATGATGCTCAGCATGCTTTCATATATCTTATACCTATCCCTCTACATTTTCCCACACATGGGGCAGTATTTGCAGATCTTAATGCTCATGTGTAGACCAGCGTATGGTACAAAAATTGCTTTATTGGTCTATTATGTTTATCGTACCTCTGAGGCAATGAGCATCATTTGGAATATATAATTCTATTTTGTTTGCTTGTCCTGGTCCAGAATGCTACATCTGGGCTCTCAACAATCACACCCAGCCCCTGTGGGGAGGGGTAAAGAATGATTTTTTCCAGTCTTTTAGGCCTGGCACAGCAGTTTTCGAAAGTATTGAGTTGTCTCTAGGTGCCAAGGACAGCATAATATTGTTGTTAGTTCTGCTTTGTCTTCTCTGCACAGCCTGCACCATGCTTAGAAATCAAACACTACATGGGGTAGTGCAGCATCTCCCTGAGGAAGAGGGGAAAAGAAACAAATGCAAAACAACAGCATCCGTGTCTACACAAACTGTCACAGAGGAAACAGGAACCAAAAACAAAGCAACAGTGTCAGTGTCTACACAAGCTGTCACGGAGGAGAAAGAAACCAAAGGTGCCATCAGCATCTCCACACAAACTGTCACTGAAGCAGAGCAACCTAAACCAGTAGCAGTTGCCCCTGTTCAGAAGAAGAAATCAAAGAGCAAATCAGACCGCATAGTGACTGATGAGGATGTGGCAGGACCTTCGCACCCAGCAGAAGAGACAGAGCCAGAGATCATCACCCGCTCTCTATCCCTGGGTGAACTGCGTGACCTGCGGAGGGAATTCACTCACCAGACAAACGAGTCCATCCTGACCTGGCTGCTCCACATCTGGGACACCGCAGCCAATGACACCATTCTGGATGGAAGTGAGGCCAGGCAACTGGGATCACTGTCCTGGGATGCGGTCATTGACCAGGGATCAGGAGAACCCAACAAACTCTCAGCCTCTGGTGGTGACTGCTAACAAGTGTGAGGGACAGATACTTTTGTAAAGAAGACCTCCAGGTGCATAAAGGAAAATGGAGCACAATGGAACAAGGTATCTGATGCCTGAGGGAATTGGCTGTGCTGGAGATCATTTTCTCAGAAGATGAGAGATTTTCTAAAAGCCCAGACGATGTCCAGTGCACATCGCAGATGTGCTTGAGATTGGCACGGCTTGGACCAGAGATGTACTCCCGTTATCTGGGAACGCTGCAGTGGAGGGAAGGTGGGCGTCTTGGTCAATAAACTAAGAATTTACGGGGATACTCTCACTGCCCCATTTCGTACCCATGTCTCATCTGTGGAAACAAGGATGGCTGAGCAAGTCAGGAGTTTGATTGAAGAGGGCCATCAGAAACTGAGAAAGGAACTTAAGGAAGAAATTTACCACATCTTGCCAGAACCAACAACAGTCTCTGCCATTAGGAGCAGGTATCCTGTCGTGAGCTTGTTCCCCGGCATTCAGGTGGTTTTAGAGTCTTTTTTGCCTTCTGCAAAGCTCTGAGCCAAACGGATAAAAGAGACGGAGTCTTCTGGTTCTGATCTTTCAAGGTTGCATGTTTCGTTTATGGTTTCTTATCTTACAATTTTCTCAGTCCAACAACATGTTTGCAGCTGCTTGGACTTCTGATGACTCCTCCCGCCCAGGGCTGCCCTTTATCTTTTATACTAATTGCTACATATTCTTTATTTACTATTAATTGCCAATGCTTATTTCGATTACTAAAAAGGTCATCTCTACTCTGACCCAATCCTCACCAACTACTTTGTGCCCACGTCACTGCAGAAATGGAGTGAGGGAAGAAGAAAGAAGAAGAAGGAGACAATGCCCCAAATTCTCCATCTTGCCCCCATTCACTTCAATGCTAGAAATCTAAATGTACTGTTTTTTCACCTTGTGATAATCTAAACTACAATCTTTCACACTCTTGTGGCTTGCAAACCGTCTTGCAGTGTAGGAAGTCTTTCCCATGGACTGAGATCAAAGTCAGTGTCTCTCTGAGCTCTGGGCTGGGGTCCCAGACCCCCCTGTCCAGGTCTCTGACCCTCCAGGGCAGCCAAAGAAATGCCCTGGACTCCAACAGTATCCACCAGCCAGGGAGAAAGGATACACTCCACGGGGTAACCTCTAGTCTTTTCTTCGGGAGCATAGAGAAGACATGAGGAAGTGGGATAGAAAACCCACCTCTTCCTTAGCAGCCCAGGTACGTGAACTGAAGAGAGAGACAGCACAAAGAGCTCGTCTAGAGTCAACGCTGCTCCAGTCTCTCAGGCACAGAACTCCAGGCAGTATAGGAAGGATGATATGACTGATCCTCTTGAAGGGACCTCAGGAACATATTTACAGAAAGAGAGCAACATTTACCATGACCAGGAATAGGGGGGGCCTGCCTCTAACCAGGTAGAGGAAAAGGACAATCAGATCTATTGGACTGTGTGGCACATCTGACCCACAAAAATATACAACTTTGGTTGACACTGGTGCCCAATGTACCCTGATGCCATCAAGGTATGTAGGAACAGAATCCATTTCTATTTCTGGATTGACAGGAGGGTCCCAGCAGCTGACTGTATTGGAGACCAAAGTGAGTTTAACCAGGAATGGGTGGCAAAAACACCCCATCGTGACTGGCCCAGAGGCCCCATGCATCCTCGGCATAGACTATCTCAGAAATGGATATTTCAAAGACCCAAAAGGATATCGTTGGGCTTTTGGGATAGCTGCTGTAGAGACAGAAGACATCAGACAACTGAATACCTTGTCTGGTCTCTCAGATGACTTCTCTACTGTGGGACTACTGAGAGTTGAAAAACAACAGGTACCAATTGCCACAACAACAGTACACCGTCGGCAATACTGCACAGAGACTGTGATTCCTATCCATGAGATGATCCATAAACTGGAGAGCCAAGGGGTGGTCAGCAAGGCTCGTTCACCTTTCAACAGCCCTATATGGCCAGTGCGTAAGTCCAGTGGAGAATGGAGACTGACGGTGGATTACCCTGCTCTGCATGAAGTCACCCCACCACTAAGTGCTGCTCTGCCAGAAATGTTGGAGCTTCAGTATGACCTGGAGTCCAAGGCAGCAAAGTGGTATGCGACCATCAATATTGCCAATGCCTTCTTCTCCATTCCTTTGGCAACAGAGTGCAGGGCCCAGTTTGCCTCCACCTAGAAGGGCGTACAGTACACCTGGAACCGACTGCCCCAGGGGTGGAAATACAGCCCCACCATCTGCCATGGGCTGATCCAGACTGCACTGGAAAAGGGTGAGGCTCCTGAACATCTACAGTACATTGATGACATCATTGTATGGGGGAACACAGCAGGGGAAATCTTCGAGAAAGGAGAGAAGATCATCCAGTTTCTGCTGAAAGCTGGTTTTGCCATTAAGTGAAGTAAAGTTAAGGGACCGGCTGAAGAAATCCAGTTTCTGGGAGTCAAGTGGCAAGATGGACGTTGCCAGATCCCCACAGAAGTAATCAACAAGATCACCGCAATGTCTCCACCTACCAACAAGGAGACACAAGCTTTCCTAGGTGCCATAGGCTTTTGGAGAATGTACATTCCTGAGTACAGCCAGATTGTGAGCCCTCTCTACCTGGTCACCCGCAAGAAGAATGTTTTCCACTGGGGCCCTGAACAGCAACAAGCCTTTGCCCAGATCAAGCAGGAGATCGCTCATGCAGTAGCCCTTGGCCCAGTCAGGACAGGACCAGACGTGAAGAATGTGCTCTACTCTGCAGCCGGGAACAATGGCCTGTCCTGGAGCCCTTGGCAGAAGGTGCCTGGGGAGACTTGGGGCTGACCGCTGGGATTCTGGAGCCGAAGCTACAGAGGATCCGAAGCCAACTACACTCCCACAGAGAAGGAAATCTTAGCCGCCTATGAAGGAGTTCAAGCTGCCTCGGAAGTAATTGGCACTGAAACGCAGCTGCTTTTGGCACCCCGACTACCGGTGCTGGGGTGGATGTTCAAGGGAAAGGTTCCTTCCACGCATCACGCCACTGACACCACATGGAGCAAATGGATTGCCCTCATCACACAGCCTGGGATTCTGGAAATTATAAATAACTGGCCTGAAGGTGAGACTTTTGGATTATCTTCTGAAGAAGAGGAGGAACAAGTGACATGTGCCGAGGAAGCCACACCGTATAATGAGCTACTGGAGACTGAAAGATGTCGCCGAGACACACAAAGCAATCATGCGCAGACAAGTATATTTGCCAGGCAGAGGTTCCTCCGATTCCAGCCCACTGCTCTGAGAGCGGAGAGAGGAGGAAGAGGAAGAAGAGCCTCTTTGTTTATTCTTTACTTTTTATACATTTGTGGGTCTAGCAGGAGATTGGCTTTTTGGGGTTTCCACCCCTCAGCCTCAGTGGCCAAAACAACTGTCAGTTACAGTTGTTTTTCAGGTTAGAAATATGCAAACAAAGGACAAAGAATGAAAAACAAAGGATTTTTTTATGTTACATCTGTGGGAAAGGTAGAAAAACTGCTCTAATATTGTACAGTAACTAAAAGATCTGACTCCATTATGAAATTCAAAAGGCTTAATAAAAAAACTCAGAAAAACCAGGGTAACAGAAAGACAATATGCCCTCTTCACTGATGGTTCCTGCCGAATTGTAGGCGCTAACTGGAAATGGAAAGCTGCACTATGGAGCCCCACACGACGAGTTGCACAAGCTACCGAGGGACAAGGTGGACCAAGTCAGGTTGCAGAACTTAAAGCCATCCAGATGGCTTTTGGATATTGCCGAACAAGAGAAGTGGCCAAGATTCTATCTCTACACCGACTTGTGGATGGTAGCTAATGCTCTGTGAGGATGGCTGAATCGCTGGAAAAAGGCCAACTGGCAGCACTGAGGGAGACCCATCTTGGCTGGCTGAGATTTGGCAGGACATCGCAGCCCGAGTAAAGAAGCTGACCGTGAAGGTTCGACACGTGAACGCACATGTGTCCAAGAGTCGGGCTAATGAAGAGCATCACAACAACGAGCAGGTGGACAAAGCTGCCAAAGTGAAAGTATCACAGGTGGATCTAGACTGGCAGCACAAGGGAGAAGTACTCCTAGCCCGTTGGGCCCATGATACATCTGGTCATCGGGGAGAGATGCAACATACCGATGCGCCCATGACCGAGGGGTGGACCTTACTATGGACAACATCTCACAGGTCATCCACAACTGTGAGACCTGCGCTGCAATCAAACAGGCCAAGCGGGTAAAGCCTCTATGGTACAGTGGACGATGGTTGAAGTACAGGTATGGGGAAGCCTGGCAGATTGACTACATCACCCTTCCCCAAACCCTCCAAGGCAAGCGCTATGTGATGACTATGGTGGAAGCCACCACTGGATGGTTGGAGACCTACCCTGTGCCTCATGCTACTGCTTGGAATACCATCTTGGGCCTAGAAAAGCAGGTCCTGTGGAGACATGGCACCCCTGAGAGAATCGAGTCTGACAATGGGACCCATTTCAAGAACGACCTTATAAACACCTGGGCTAGAGAACATGGCATTGAGTGGATATATCACATCCCTTATCATGCATCAGCTGATGGGAATGTTGAACGGTGCAATGGGTTCCTTAAGACTACCCTGAAGGCACTTGGTGGGGGGACTTTCAAAAATTGGGAAGTGAACTTAGTGAAGGCAACCTGTATGGTCAACACTCAAGGGTCAATCAATCGAGCTGGTCTTGCACAGTCTGAACCCTTGCACACTGTGGATGGAGATAAAGTCCCTGTGGTACACATGATAGACATTTTAGGAAAAAACTGTTTGGATTAATCCCACCTCAGGCAAAGGCAGGCCCATCCGTGGGATTGTCTTTGCTCAAGGACCTGGTTCCACTTGGTGGGTAATGCAGAAAGATGAGGAAACCCGTTGTGTACCACAGGGACACCTAATTTTAAGTAAGAACTGGGTGTAAGGTTTCATTCTGTATATGTGTATGTATAAGCATGTGTATATTTATCTATCTAGCTGTAAGTATGTATTAATTTGGGTATGATGTAGATGGTCATAGAATAAGGGGTGGATTATGTCCTAGGTTACAATGTAAGATGTGCCCAAAGTATGTATTCTATCACCATCTACATGAGCTGTTGAAACTAGGTTGGGCAGTGGTTCCCTTGCCCCCTCCCTCCAGACTATCTTCTGTTAGTGTCCCATCAATGCCCTGCTGCATGACTCATAGATAACTCCCTCCAGGAGCTATCTCTGCTTAATGGGCAATCAAGGACCCATTGCAAGACTGATAGAATGATATCAGCCCATTGTGAGGTGGTCTGCCAAGGAGGAGGAGCCAAGCATTCCCACCTGGATATAATCTGGGATCTGGGACAGTACAGGCAGCCTTACCCACTGGATTCCCAGAGGACAATCACTACCAGACCTTTCCACAGGAACACTGCTTCAACAAGACCACTTCATCTGGGCTGTTACCACCACCACAGGGTATCAGGTTGTATTCTGACTCTGTCAGTGATCTTTTCTACTATTACATGTATTTTGTTTTATTTTATTTTATTTTACCTTTTTTTTTTTTTTTTTTTTTTTTCTCTCCTATTAAATTGTTTTTTCTGACTTGGAGTCTCTCGCTGGTTTTGCCTTCAAGCCAGCACAGAAACTAACCTCACTCTTTAAAATTTTTAGAAGTTTAGTAAGGGATAATAAGGGAGAAATCAATAACAGAGCTGGGTGCTTGGCAAGGGACAGCAGAGCACCAGTTAACCATAACAACTCTTCTTATATAGTTTTTTCCATTGCATTGGTCAAATACATATTCATAAAGATTATACATAATCAAACATTTCTTTTAACTTGTTTACATGTTCCAGCAATTCTTTAGCTTGCTTCAACCCCTGATCCGCCTTTTTAGAGTACGTGCAGTAATCATGGATGTGGGTTTGAGGGTCCTGTGTCAATTCCTCACAATGGACCCTGTTCTGTGGTTTCAGCAGGTAACAGTTACTGATAGTCGAAAGGTCAGTAGCAGGGGTCCTCATCACATCCGTTCCTTAAATGTTATTTGACCTTGCTGACGGTTTTAGCTATTTCCATTATTGTAAGTTAACCACAAGTACTTCAAATCAACATCAGCTATTTCACAAATATATGAGTTATTTTCATTATTGTCAGTTAGTTACAAAAATAAAAGCATTAGTTATTATTTCACAACTACAGCTAGTTCTGTAAAAGTTAACATTATAATGCACAACACATGGCATCCACTTTAATATTTTGCGAAAGCCAAAGCTACATTATATGTTTATCACACTGTCCACAAACTAAAATATCCATAAATGATGTTCTGAGGATATGAGCTATACAGGGGCCAGGGCATTGGCCACAAAAAGCTGACAAATTATACTATATCAAAAACAGTCAAAAGTGATGACAAATCGTACTATATCAACATTGCTTTAATTAATAATAATTTGCAAAAGCCAATGCATAATAGCGAAAGCCAACAACTACATAGTTATTTATAACATCTCACTCTTCCCCCGGAGACGGCAAAGACCCTGCTGTGCCCCGTCATCCAGTGACCACAGTGGCATCCCTGCCCTGTCCAGCCCCTCGGGCAGCCCCAAGACCCTTTTGGTGGCCACGTGTGATGAGGAAGCACCGACACCCCCCTGTGCTGCCCAAGGGGCCCTCTCAGACCCTTCCCACCCACCTTAAGTGGCCTCTGGAAGGTGCCAGGGCTGGGGCACCCCTACGCCCCCTTTGCTTAGGGGCCGTGCAGAAAGAAAACCTGTTTAAAATATCAGTGCCACTGCGCTGGAGCACTGGGCAATGTCTGTGGGCACAGCCCAGGGCAACACAGGCCCAGGGGCTGGGACAGGGAAATAGCTCTGTTGGCCCCTGCCTCAGGCTCTGGGGGTCATGGCTGAGCAGACGGCAGTGGGAGAGCACAGAGGCTTTTCCCAGGGGACACTGCTGTGCCTGGGGGGACCCTCATCAGAGCCCTGAGTTGGAGGATACACACAGGTGGGACAGCTCCCGCATTGGTTTCATTTCTCTGCAGACTGACAAGGTTGGTGCTGGGGGGAACATCTTCAGTTTTAATTTCAAATACTTTTGCTGTTATTTTCTATCAAAACCTAAGGGAATCATCTTTTGGGCATCCACATGCTCTGATATGGGCTCCTCCAAGAGCTGTAGGGTCACAGTTGCCTCACCATGGTCTTCTGCACAGAATCTCAGCTCCAGCATCTAGAGCAGCTTCTGCCCCTCTTTCAGCACTGTCCTGAGTGTCTGCAGAGCTGTTGCTCTGCCATATTCTAACACCACTCTTCTCTGCACCCAATTACATCGGCATAAAAACGTCTTTCCTTCTTAAATCCATGATCCCCCCAGGCATCACCACTATCTGGGCTGTGCTTGGCCTTGGACAGTGGTGGGCCCATCCTGGAGCTGGCTGGTGTTGGATCTGCCAGACATTGGGGAAGCTTCTGGCAGCTGCTCACAAAACTCACTCCTGTAACCCCCCCCCACTACCGAAACCTGGCCATGGAAACCCAACACAGGAGGGTCCCTGAGAGGTAAATTTTTTTGGCGGGTCCCAGTGGCAGCTGCTGGCAGTGGGTGGGGGGATGCAGGGTTCCCTCCCACCAGTGGGGGTTGGTCTTCCTGGGTCAGGCACTGCCTCCTCCAGCCTGGAGCCAGGTGACTGGGGGACCCACCCTAGAGAGATGGGGGGGGGGGGGGGGGGGGGGGGGGGGGGGGTGTGAACCTTGGCATACCTGGAGTGGGGAGAGCGGAGAGGGGCAATACTGGGACTGAGGGACCCCCAGCAGTCTGGAGAAGGAGGAGTCTTAAGGGGGTATCTCTGTGACCCCCAGGACCCCAAAGTAGGGAACCCAGAGAGAGGGGACCACTGGGATTCCCATGGCCCTCAAGAGCCAGGAGAGAGGGAGAGGGGGAAAGCCTGGCACCCCCAGAATCCCAAAGCAGAGAGTCAGGGGAGAAGGGATCCCAGGGACCCACAAAACCCCTGGCATCCTGAAGCAAGGGGACCCCAGAGAAGGGGTGTGAGGGTTTTGTCTTCTGTTCTTCTTTGCCAGGGTCAGGATGAATAACATGGGAAATGAAGATGTTGAATTCAGACTTGGAATGTTTATTATATCTTATCTATTTACAGCATTTACAGACTCACACACTGTGAGCTCTTAGAAAACGAAGGTAAAATGGAGTGCTTCTAACTCTTTCCAAAGTCTTTTAAGCGATAATTACCCAATACCAAGGTGACATCCATATTATTGATGTTTTTGACAGACTAATGACCACCCAAGGCCCACAATGCAGACCTTTTTCACCCAGGTAAAGAAAACCACCCAAACCCATGAAGAAGGAGGAAGAAGGACCTAGACAACACCCCAAATCCTCCCTCTTGACCCATATGTATTACCATATACTAAAATCTTAGATTTAAGTTTCTAGCATTCCAACAAAGGGGGAGCAGCAAGACCCTAAAGTGGGGATACCAGAGAGGAGGAACTTCTGGGAGAGTTTTTGTGGGCTGATACCTGGTGTTTTGAAGCTTTTAATGGACACCAGATGCCCAGTGATAAATAACATAGAGAATAGTAATTTTAAGTTCCCGTGAAATTGCTGGATAGTGTTATGAATGAGAGGGGAGAGCTTGAGCAAGTCCTGCCTTTGACTCAGATTTCTGGCAGCAGCTCTGTTTGAGGCAGCCTGTGTCCCAGATTGGTCTCACTTGCGACTTCTTAATAATGGCAAATTAGGTCTATTACAAAATGATTTATTGAATAGACACAAAATTAACAGACATAAGGCTTTAAACAGGCTATTTACTACACAGGAATAAAACAAAAATAACTACTAGTAGATAACATACAGTGCACAATAAAGGTACCTATATTACAGCTAGCGAAGATATAGTACAGATTAGGATTCAATGTCATTTACCACCAAATTGGTGATGGAGTACACAGAATTCTTTCACTCAATTCCCAGGGAAAGTATCTGCGGAATTTGCATCCAAACTCCGTGGGAGAAGTCCTGCACATTTTCAGGGTGCGTGTAGGAGGCTTCTGACTCCACAAAAGTTTGTGTAGCTTTTATAATTTGTATTGTCTCTCAGTCAAGAATTTCCAGCTTATATTCTCATATCCTGTTCTCAGGCAAGTTGTTTATTGGGAATTCCACCCCTGGCGCCAGAGAGAAATATCTCGCTAGCTCGTGATGACTTGCAAGTCAGAGAGCTGGCCCGAGTTATCTCATCAATTCCTGTGAGGGGGAGAATGTCCGGAGCTATGGACAGAGCAGATAAGCTTATCTGTGGTAGTCAGGATGTCCTGCCAGAGACAGAGCTTAAAGACTAACTAGTAAAAAAAAATAAAAGAATGTAAAAGTATGCACACAGGATGATAAACACAGCTGGAACCAGTGGATGAACAGATAATGAAGACTATAGTCGGGTTTTTTGTCAAGTTATGTAACAAGAAGCAACAGCGCATGCCTAAAGAAAAACTTCAAGGAAAGGTACTGGAAATATCAAAGCATTCAGTGAATGCAACCACCGGAGACCCCTTTAGACAACACTCGAGGACCATAAAAGGACTTCCAGTAGGGGACAGATGCATGCAAATTAGTTCTAGGAAAAGTGATGGTTATGTCTATGGCTAGGAGACATAATGTAATGAATATGTATGATCATGATGGAATAAATACCCTGTTGTAAAGTTTCACCACACACATCCAATTAGAGGAAAAACTCTGTGCGTCCAGCACTATGCTAAAGAATGCCTACTTTCTAATACTTCAAATTGTGTTAGAAAGTTTGTTTTGATAACACCAGTGGCTTCTAGAGATGAACACTGGCAGGATGAACCCCCAACCCAATGCACTCACACCCTGATTTTCCCCCGAAACAGGATTCCTCATTCCCAAACCTTGACCAGATGGAGGAGGAGGCTGTGAGGAAGATGCCACGGGACACCCAGGTGGGTGAGGAGGAAGTTGCTCTACCTTTCCCCCTTTCATCTCCTGTATCCTCCAGCCAAGCATTGATTGCCCCCTGACTGCAAGACAATCCTGCTGCCGATGCCATCCCGCCGGGGACAGATTTGGGGAAATTCCTTTCCTCTCCTTCCTCTCCTTCCACTCCTTCCTTCATCTCCTTCCTCTCCTTCCTCCCTCCCTCGCCTTCTTAATTTTCCTTGTTCCTTCCGCTCCTTCTTCCTTCCCTTCCAGGGCAACAAGCTGAGGACAGAGACCACAGAGGACAAATGCCTCCAGCAGAACCTGGTGGAAGAGCCCATTTTGAACAACTTTATGGCACAGGAAGTCAACAGGGACGAAAACCCATGAGAATCCCACACAAGGAGGGGCTCCAAATAAGCCCATGTGTCAGAGACTGAAATGTTATAATTTATGGGTTAAACATCTTCATGAAGGACTTTTGCCTATTATAGCAAAACTGTATAACAGAGACTGAAGACTACCACATCTTGAATGGGACCCTGACTAAGGCCCTACACTGCGCATTGATGGAGATAAGAGAAAGTGACTCAGGTCTGGGCTGGGGGAAGAATACACTCACAGGATGACCAAGCATAGCACCTTCAGGGCAGAGACCACAGCTCCAGGGCTATGTGCTGCCAGGCTCACATAGACCCTCATACCAAAGGAGGGGAGGAGAGGTTTTGGGTGTGTAGTGAAAAAGCCTCTCATCTGAGGCAGTGAAGGCCCATGCTCCACTGTGCAGACCAGCTCAACTGTGGGGCTCCTTCACCCCCAAAAAAGCCACATCCACGTGAAGGACAGCAGAGAGGGTGTCATGGCCCATCAAAGGCCCCCCACAAAGGGGTCCCCAGACCCTGCACCAGAACACTGCAACATGATGCAACAGATCCACACTGTTGCAAGGGACAGTGTTTAACTTGCCCTCCCCAAGGGAGGTACCTGGGCATTCCCACCTGGCCCAAACATATATTACTCCTATGGATTCTATACTTTTCAGCACGGGGTGGCAGGGGACCCTTATCACCAAGAAAACCAGATGGAGGGTGAAGGTAATTTTTGAAAAGAAAGAAAAACAAAATGAAAAAAAACCCAAAAACACGGGGAATAGCCAGTCAAACAACTTCTTCACAGAAGTAGTGGTGAATAGTGGTGAATGCTCCATTTATTGAGGGTACACAGGGCTCTTATATACATATATCATTCTTGTGCACAAGCTGTTCACACGGCATTTTACTACTCGCTATTGGCTAGTGTTATCTGCATAAGCATTCCTTTGCAGTTACCTGTTTACACTTTGTTGAGGGAAAAAGCTGGTTCTCAGGCTCAGTATCCTGGTTCTCAGGCTCATCGTCCTTGACAGTGCTAAAACAACAGAACTTTCCCAGCATTGTCAGGCCTCTCTGTGTCTGTCTCCAAAAATCCTGCTACAGGAGGGGGGCAACAACACCTCATTAGGATCCTCGGAAGGGTGATTTTTCTACCTAACCCAGTCACTCCCTGTGCCCATCCATTACCCACCCCCCGTCATGCACACTCACACCTCTTTTTTTATTCCTTTCTTTCTTTTTCTCTTTGCTTCCATTATTATTAAATAAAATACATCATTTTTTTTTTTTTCCCAACATCTAACCTTATTTGGTTTTAATGAAGTTTTGGGGTATATTTCAAACCTTTATGGGTTTGAGCTGTTTTACTCCCAGAGACTTAGTTTTCTTTGGTCTTCTGTGTTACACTGCTTCATAACACCATGGTGCTCCGAGGAAGACCCGCTCTCTGCCAGGAAGGCGGCTGAAGCTACAGCTGGAGCTGTCACCTTGTGTTCCACGAGTGGTTTCATGCCAGGGTGTCATAGGTTTAATTTTAAACTGGGCAGAAACACTACTTAATGTAACAGTTTTACATTCACTAAATTTTGGTCTTGGTACTTACTCTTTTTGTGAGAGAGAGACTAGGAGAAAAACAAAGCAGGCTTAACTTTAAAATTAACAAATAGTTTATTAACTTACACTAAAAGAATAGAAAAACAGAAAGTTGGAAAAAAACTAAAATGGAATGAAACTTCAAAACCACTTTTCCCTCCTCTTACAAACTGTTCACTTTTTTACAAAACAACATAAAGAAACAAAACTTGTAATTTTCAGTCAGTTTCACTATCTGATAATAGTCTTTCATCAATTCATTAGGGGAAGAGTATCTTTTTGAGTCATGGATCTTACTGACAACTTAGAACAGTTCTCTTGTGGGTTTTAAACTGTCACAAAAACAACCGCCGGGAGAAACCTGCTTTTGTGACCCCTCCCAGGAGCAGTTTCCCAAGCTGCTGATGGGTCATGGGTTTTAGACTTTTGCATACTGGGGTGTCACTTTTTAAAGATAAATAACTCCAAAGCAAAGGATTCTTCACTTCAAGGTACAGAGATATCTTCTCACTTCTTCACTGGCACAGGGGCTTTTCATCTTTCTCTGTTCAAGCATCTTAAAGGATATTACTTAGTTCATCACAAACACCTTTGCTTAAATTTATACGCAGAGCAATCATCTCCCCAAATGCATATCTTTCCCACGATTTACAGGAATGACTTAAATGTAGAGTTCATTTCCATGGCTCAAGTAAGACTAGAACAACCAACTCTTCAACCCTGTGTCTTAATAGTCTTTTCACTCTTGCTACTGACTTCATGCTGTTGTTCTTTATGTTCACTCTGTCCTTTCTTACTCTCTCAGAGAAGGTCTAAGCTCTGGAAGCTTCATGTTGCTAAGAAAGAGTTAAATCTGCTCGGAGTTTTTGTCTCTCACTTTCTGTAGCTCGTAGTGTTAGTTGTTCAAGGCCGAGCTGATAAGGAAAAACTCACGCAGAAACATTAGAAATTAGAGCACCCGGGCAGTTTAGGAAAAAAAAAGATCACAAACGCCTTCTCAGCCCACCCCTCGGTGCAAACCGGGGTGGCCTTGGCCCAAACAGCGCCCATAGCTCTTATCAGGGGCCCAGCAGAGATTCTTCTCCGCTCCAAGGAAACTTGAAGAAAGCGGCCGCCACAAGACAGCAACTTCTCCTTCCCCCCCTTCACCCGGGAGCCGATGGAATCCGGCCAGGCCTCAGGCCAGCTTCCCCCCCCAAAAAGGGGGGAGCAGCAGGCCCAGCTCGATGTTACCTGTCTCTATCTGGCCAAAGGAAGAAGGAAAAAAAAACCCCACCTACAAGAAATCAAGAGGTTTTATATGGTACTTCCCAAAGTCGCAGCTAACAATTTCAGTGGTCAGAATAGATGTCAATATTCTAACTAACTCTCTGATAGGTCTCTGTCTCTTCCAAAGCAATTCCCAGGTCCTGACCTGGAGAATTATTTTACATTCTTTTATAACTAAAATCTAAAGTGTACTAACCCATGACACAGGGAAAAGCCTTACAAGTGTTTGGAATGTAAGAAGGGCTTCAACTGGCGCTCCCACATTATCTGCCATCAGAAGATCCACAGCAGGGAACAACCCTACAAGTGTCCTGAGAAACTCGGAACTCATCGGGTATCAGTGGACACACACAGGGGAGAGACCCCTCTGCTGCACTGACTTCGAGAAGGGCTTCAACCACAACTCCAGTCTCATCACCCACCAGTGCATCCACACTGCGGAGAGGCCCTACGAGTGCCCCAACTGTGGGAAGAGCTTAGTCCACTGCTCCAACTTCATCCCCCCCACTGGAAGAGCCATGTTGGGAAGAGACCTGGTGATCCACATTCCTGGTGATCCACATTCCTGGTGATTGACATTGGGAAGACACCTGGCTGGCAGTCCTTTTATTTTGACCCTAATTTTCTTTTGATTCATCTTCATCCCTTAAAAACACCTGAAATAAGGGTAAAAATAAAGAAATTGATCAAAGACATCTAAAGCCCCACCATTTTACTGGTATTGGTGGCGGAATTCGGAGTTTGGGGGGATATTCATGAGGATTGGGGGTTTCTGACGGGAACTGAGGGAGTTTTCTCCATCTCTTTGCACTCCAGAAGCTGAGAGGGATCAATCCGTCACCTCAAAACAAATGAATCTCACTGAAAATTACTCAATCCTACCCAAAATTGGCTTGATCTCACCTCAAAATGGCTCCATCCCACCTCAAATCAAATCAATCCCACCCCAAAATTACTCTATTCCATAGCTCCCCCCCCCCCCCCCCCCCCCCCAAAAACCAGGAGGGGGGGGGGGGGGGGGGATGGGGTTGCAAGAGGACTGGACAAAGTGGGATGCAAATGGGGAGGGTGGGATGGGGATTGGGTAGGGTGGGATTGGTGGGATGGGGTTTGAGAGGAGTGGGATGGGGGAAATAGGCCTTGGAAAGGTGGTCTTCATGCCCAGGAGGGGTGGGATGCAGTGGTGTTGGGATTAGGAGGGTGGGATGGGGTCTGGAATAAGACAGCCAAAGGCTGGGGATGATGAGGTGGGTGAGACCTGGTCCCTGAGTGGGTTTTGGAGTATCACACATTCCTGAAGGGATTTTGAGGTATCCTCCATTTCTGAGGTGGTTTTGGGGTACTCCCCAATTCTTAGGGGGTTACTGAGAGTGGGACGACATATGGCTCCAGCACTTGGAATGGGACCCTTGAAACAAAGAAATCACTCGATGCAGATATTTGATTAGCGTTAAGCAGGCATTCTTTATTAGCAGTGCCAGAGTAGCACTGGGGATTTTCCTTCCATGAATGCGCCCAATGAAATAGCGATTTCAGATAGTTTATATTTACAAAGGTTATTGCATATTCATGAGTTTTCTTGGTTATATTTTACTTAAACACACCTATTTCCGTAGTTATTCGCTTACTACAATTTATGTTGTTTTTCTGCCATCTACTGTCCTTTTGTAAGAACACAGTCCCTCTGGTGGTCATTCCACAGTCTTCATTACTTGTCCTTTAATTGAACTTTATTAATTGCTGCATGATCAGTCTCTGTTGTTTTCAAACTACGAAACTGGTTCTTTCTGGTGTTATCTCTTATTGTCCTGGATGGCTTGTTCACAGCCTTGAAGGTTGGTTGTTGACTGTTTACTTATTTATTTTAAGTGATATATCCTGTCTACTTGCAAATAAATTATTTAACACATCCTGAACATCTATTAGCCTATAGATTCTGTTTTTAAACAATTTTCCCTCAACATATGCCTATTCAGCTATATTCTTCTTGAACATTACTTAGTCTCCAGTTGGACATTATCTATAGATCCCATTTCTAAACAATGTTCCCTTTAGCTTTGCCATGCCGTAGGGCAAAAGGTCATAAAAGCGTTTTGTTAGTTAATTACAGATTTAGCCACATACTATGAGAATTCAGTCACTTTCTTTCACCCTACAGGGAGGGATGAAGGGAGCCCATTCTGGGAAAGTTCCTGCTGCTTTCTGACAATTTGGAGGGGTTATAAATGGCTTTGGGGGGTTTCCCGCTCATTTTGGAGGGTTGGGGTTACCCCATGGCTCCACGGGTAGCTGAGGGGGTTTTATAACCCCTAGTTTTGTGGGGTTACAAGTGGCTTGTGGGGGTCCAACGTTTGGATAGACAGGGTGTCCTCCCTTCCTCCAGCCTCCACCCCAAAAGCAGCTTTCAGCAAATCAGAACGGGCTCCACTGATGACTCACCAGTTTTCAGACAGACAGACAGCAAACAGAGCCCGTAACTATTTTCAGCCAATCAGAGCTCAGTGAGATTTTGACTCATCAGTTGCCAGAGGGACATTGAGAGCCCAGAGCCCTCAACAATTTTCAGCCAATCATAGCTTTTCTTGTTGATGACTCACCAGTTGCCAGACAGACCCATCAGGGCCCAGAGCTCCCTACCTGGACCCCCCCCTGCGCCCTCCCTCCCCGCCAGCGCCGCCCGGGAGAGGAATTTGGAGAGAGGAAAGGTGGGGGGAGGCCCAGGAAAAGTGGGATGGCGGCTACAGAGGGGGCCGAGTGTGGTTCGGAGCCCCGCGGGGCTCGGCCATGCCCAGGGACGGCTGATGCCACTGCCCCGAGCTCCGCACTGGTCCATACTGCTGCTCCCAGTGCCACGCAGCCGCGGGGACTACCCCTGGCACAGCCTGGCTGCTTTTGGGGTGTCACCACCTGCCTGGGGATGGGGATGGATGAGGAGCTGGGCCGGTATTGGTGGTACTGGAGGTGCTTGGAGCCCCCCCCCCCCCGGCTGCCGGTGAGGAGCTCTCGGGTGAGCGGGAGGCGCGGGAAGGGGGGAGGACGATGAGAAAGGGGGGAAGAGGTGTAAAAGATGGAGTGGGACCCCCAAACCTAGTGGGAGATGACTTTGGACCCCCAAACTGAGCGGGAAAGGGCCAAGACCCCAAAACTGAGCAAGGCCTGGGGGGGACATCCCCAAATCGATCTGTTGGGAAGCTGGGGGTTCTGGGGACCATGTGAAAGGAGTGTGAGTGAGGAAAAGTGGCAGGACAGTGGGCAGGGGCATCCCATGTGGGTTCTGTAGCAGGATGCTCTGCCTGGAATGGGGTAAAACTCCAAGAATACCCTGTTTGCAAAGGTAAATGAAGAAGGGGGATCACACTGCTTTTGGGGTGAATAATCCTGAAACCAGCCTGACTCATCAATCCCACAGTTAAAAATCCTGAGAGGGAGGTGAAGATGTGGCAGGGCTGGTAAAATCCCTGGATAAAGAAACAAAGGCATAATACCACTGATAAATTCTCCAAAGCTGCTGAGCTTGCATAGCTGGCCTGGACACATCCGACTGACAGTCCAGCATTTTAGATTATAAAAGCCCAGTCACAAATTTTAATAGCAGTGTCTCCTGACATATCCCTTCTTGGCGTGTGTGTGTGGAGATTCCTCCCTGAAGTGGGAAGGCCCCTCAAGGTCACTCCTCAAGCCAGAGATTTGCCCATGGTTGTTGGCCTGGGCAACGATCTCTATGTAATAATTGGTTTTGCTTTAATACAATTGCTTTAATATAATTGCTTCAATATTTCTTCTTAGTGTACAATATTATAATAGTTGTTACAGCTTCTGAAACAAAGGACTGAAATAAAGGGTTTAAGACCCTGCAACTGTGAGTTGTGGGGCAAACATTCCTAATAACAACTCTGGCCAGTATTTGGGGACATACAGTTATTTATTCACTAAGAATGTCCAAAGGAAAAAAAAAAAAAAAAAAAACAAAAAAAAAACAAAAAAAAAAAACCTTTCCAGGATTTATACACATTGTAACACAAAGGCTTTCCCATAGCTACCCCCTCGTGCCCTCCCAGCATGTTACATCACAGGATAGGTGTCCAGTTTCTTCTTGCTCCTCTTTTACGGAGCAAAACTACCATCTAGCATACTTTTCTGGTAGTTTTGAGGAGGGGTGTCCTCTTCCTTCACCACCTTCATCACCTTCATCTTCATCATTCTTTTCTCCAAGTGACCTTTCAAGTCTGGCACCCACTGATGCATGCATGTTCTTCCTTTTCTGAGTCCTAATTTTTTATCCTATTATTTTAATTATGGTAATGAAAAAGCTTCCATTTCTAGTTAAAGGTTGACCTAGAGTTTCCCTACTTTAACAATACTTTATTAATTTTAATTTCTTAGCTAAACAATTCCCTATTTATTAAGTTCTGCAGGTGGATCATATTTATTAACACTCCTGGAATGTATAAGCTCTGAGTTACTCCCTAGTTTTCTCGGGGTATCCATTGAGACAAAATTAGACACCAGCTTAAGCTAAAAACAGCTTGTCTTGGTTTGAAAGACAGGAGTCTGCTAAGGAAGGCAGGAACCTCCCTTGGAATGGAATATGCAACCCTCTTCCCTCCAAATTATTATAATTTTGAAATTAAAGGGCTTTCAGGCAAAGATATGAGAAGAGGGATAACAGTTCTGTACTAGTATGTATAACAAGGCAAACAAACAACTATGGCAGCAACAACAAACAGAACCAGAAACCCAGTAACAGCCTTCTCGGCTGCAGGCACTTTCCCCTTTGGTGTAGTGATGGTCAAAGCCGGCAGGGGCGCTGGCGAGCTCCCGATGGACAGGGGGCAGCTGCAATGGTTCCCCTGCGGCTGCAAAGGGGCGCTCTGATGCAAGCTTGAGGAGCACATGGTAATGGCGGCTTGACCAAGACTGGAAGGGATGGAAGAAAGACTTGCTTTACAAACCCCACAGGGGCAGTTGATCCCGGTGCCCCAGCAGGACTCTCAGAAGCAGCAAGCTGGAACGGCAGGAATGAGCAAAAAATCCCGGGCTGGTGGACAAGATGTATCAGAAGCTCCACGGCTGTAGCTGGAACCACAGGATGTCTCGGCAGGCAGGGAGTGCGGGGCTACAGTGTAGCAAAAACCCAGAGCAGTGCAGAAGAAGCGACTGGGACAGGGCAGCAGCATCCTGGGCTCCGAGCAGAGCAGGGGAAAGGGGGGATTGGGATCCTAGGGTTTCTCCTGAGGCAGGCACCCGAACAGATGGTGAAAAGTCCGTTTTTCAGTGAGGTAGGGTGTTAATGAAGTCCCAGTGCAACGGCTGCTCTTATGAACAGAACTCCACTCACAGTAGAAGTGCTATAGATACGTATTATAAAGTTGGATTTTTGAAAATATTAAAATGAATGCTATATGTATAATATTGGAAGGCTTTGCTGTACTAATATAGTTTCTTTTATTTCTGCTATTAACAGTGCATAAAAACGGTGGGGTGATATATATATATATATATTTCTTAGGTTATATCATAATATTAAAATAGAAACTGTTAGGAAAATTAATCCACGAAAACCAGAGGTTTATGTTCAAAAAGGAGACAGAGGAGTCCTTTTACTTTATTTGAATAAAGGGAGAGGCCATGGGGCATTTCCCCTGGGGTCTCTCAGAAATTTTCAGAGGACGCAGCCTCCTTTTTATCCTAATTTCCTGGCCGCATTTCCCCCTCTCTTTCCCCATTGGCTGAGGTACTTGAGAGGTACAGACTTCCTGAAATGCCTAAGATTCCCCTTTTAATATATAACCCCCCTAATTTTTCATTTTTATGGGTTTTCCGCATTGTTACTTTCATCTTTTGATAACCAATTTCATTTATAAACAAGCCTATGGTTTGTTTGTAAAGGCAAATACCTTTTTTTTTTTTTTTTTTTTTTTTTTTTCCCATTCATCAATCAGTAGAATCCTTCCCATTGTTTCTCTTATCTCTCAGTGCTAGTTTTATCTACTAGCAGACCCAGGACTTGTTTGTAAAGACAAATCTTGTCATTCCTCTCAATCCCTCCTCTTCTATTTTTAATAATTGTCTTTACAAACTTTAGTTATCATTGACTTAATTCTCTGGTCTTTGTTTTGTTTTGTTTTGTTTTGTTTTGTTTTGCAATTATTTGCAG
>JANEHK010000456.1:0-26035 GCA_025960845.1 Tachycineta bicolor | reverse complement strand
AGAACAGACGATTGGGGATACAAGCATCATAAAGTTACCCTAGGACAAGGCCCAAAAAGAATTTTTCAAAAAACTAAAGGATGAGCGCCAGCTTGCCCAGCATGCTGACATAAATGGGGCAAGTCTGAGGAGGGGGAGAAAAAACTGGAAAATGCAAATGTTGAATTTACTAATCCTGCTTTAATCAGTTCTGCCTTTCAGCAAAAATCACCGGATGTGATAGTAAAGGATCCAGAGACCAGAGAGACAAAAAGTCCTCATGATCTGGTCACCTGGGGTCATGGGTACGCTTATGTATCCACTCCTCCAGGTCTCAAGTGAGTGCCAGCTGAGTGGGTGAAACCTTTCATCCCTAAAACTGCAAAGCCACCTGCAGAGGCCCCACAAGTGGCCAGTGCTGCCTGGAGGAGGAGAAAGCACCGAACCCTCTCCTAATTATCCCTTAACAGTGCTTTTCTGGACAGTTTGTTTGCACTGAAGGTCATTTTTTTTCTTCTGCAACTTTAAAGGTACTCAAGGTCCAAACTCTGAACATCTCCCAAGAACTGAGCCTTCCTCCTTCTCAATTTAATAAGAAAGAGGGAGATGTTGTGGCACATTAATTTGGTTTATATTGTGTTCCATTTTTATATTGGGGTTTGTAATGTTTTCCCCTGTTCCCCTTGGAAACTGTATCACCTGGTTTGTCCCTGCTCAGCAACGCCCATCCCCCCCACTGGAATGTAACTCAACTGTGTTCCATTCCCACCTTATTCCTGATTGGGTAGTGGCTTATCCCTGCCTCTAGCCCCTTCCCCCCCTGGGGAAAAGCTCCAGGACAGGCGAGGGTGAGGGCTCTCTGGCATCAGAATGGGGACAGGGAAAGAACTAAAGGAGCTCTGGACCAAATAAAGCAATAATTTCCCACCCCGGACAAAGAGCATGCTCTTGCCTTTTGCCATTGGCGGTCATCTGGGTCTCTCTAAAGAACCACAACAACTACCAGCTTAACATGCCTCAGTCTAAACTATTGTCTTGGGTTGCAATATGTAACCAAAAAAATGTGTATTCTATTTTCCATCTGTTGAAACTGGTTGGGGAGGTCTTCTTTTCCTTTAACTCTTGTATAACCTATTCCTCATAACTCCAGGGTGGAGGGGGTGCGTGCCTTCTGTTAATGGGCCAGCTGTTAAAACCAGGTGGAGAAATGGCCCTTTTCTCTTCTACAACCCATCCTCCCTCCAGGGGATATCTTCTGTTAATGGGTCATTAGGCTCACCACATGACTGATAAAATTACATCACCCCATTGTGAGACACTCCACCCAGTGGGTGGAGCCAAGCATTTCTACCTGTATAAGACCTGCAATTCAGAACAACATGGCAGCCTGTCTTCCACTGGATTCCAGAGGAAGACCCGACCTATCTCGCCACCATTGGACCCTTTCCACAGGATCATCTCTACTCCAACAGAACCACATCTGTTACTCCAGACAGATTTCTTTGGACTGCTTCCAACACCCTGATGAACAGGGTGTCAGGCTGTATTCTGACTCCATCATGGTTTCTAGGATTTTTGTTTGTTTGTTCGCTTGGTTTTTTTTGTACTACTACATTTGTGTTTTTAATATTCCTAGTAAAGAATTGTTATTCCTATTCCCATATATTTGCCTGAGAGCCCCTAATTGCAAAATTATAATAATTTGGAGGGAGGGGGTTTACATTCTCCATTCCAACGGAAGGTCTAGCTTTCCCTGGCAGATACCTGTCTTTCCAAACCAAGACAACTACAAATCCACATTCTTGCTTATGGTCTCTTGTTACAGTGTAATAATTTGGTTAATACTGTGTTTTATTTGATTTGTAATGTTTCCCCAGTTTCCCTTAGAAAATATATCATGTGGTTTGTCTGTGCTCAGCCGTGCCCATCCCCCACACTGGAATGTAACCCAACTCTGTTCCACTCCCACTTTATCCCGGATTGGGCAGTGGCTGGTCCCTGCCTCTGGACCCTGCCCCCTGGGGAAAAAGTCCCTGGGATGGGCGGGGCCTCAGGGACTCTGGCTCCGGCGTGGACGGGAAAGGAGCTAAAAGTAGCTCCTGGGCAAATAAAGCAATATTTTCCCCCCTGGACAAAGAGCAGGCTCTTTCCTTTTGCCATCGGCAGTCGTTTGGTCTCATAAAGAAACTCCACAGTCTCTAAAGCATGAAGCCTTTTCCACAGTCTCAAGTCCAACCCTGTAATTATTTCTATGTTTGAGCCTGTGACAAACTAAACTACTATTTTTCACACTCCTGTGGCTTGCAAACCCTCTCTCAGTTTAGGAAGTTTTTCCCATGGACTGAGATCAAACCCAGTGTCTCTCTGAGCTCTGGGCTGGGGTCCCAGACCCCCCTGCCCAGGTCCCTGACTCTCCAGGGCAGCCAAAGGGATGCCCTGGACTCCAACAGCTAAACTCACCCAAACATTGATCTTTGGTTGATTAACAGGTCCAGGGCATTGCCCTGGCAGAGGGGCAGTGAAAATGTATTGGCCGTGTGCAGCAGAGCAGTAAGAAACCCACTGTTCCAGGTGACTGCTGCCATATAAACACAAGCTCTGCTGCCCAGTAGGGTCCCATAGTGCAGGGGTTTGTAGATGGGCATGGAGCTATCAGAGGACATGGTGGTGAGAAGGGAAAACTCTGCTGTGATCAAGAAAGAGTGCCGCACATCCAAGTAGGAGATGGCCCTGGTGTCCTGGAGGAAATTGACCATGGCTTTGAGGGCAGTGGTGGAGATGGAGCCCAGGTGAAGCACAGAGAGGTTGAGGAGGAAGAAGTACATGGGGGCATGCATGTGGTGGTTCCACAGCATCAGAAGGTTGATTTTGTCCAGGTTCTGCATCCAGGAGTCACCTGGTAGGCAGTGGCGACTGCCACGGTGCTGGTGCTATTTAAAGCCTCTCTTCATGCAGAGCGCTGGGAAGGAGAAGCTGCCGCCCCTGCCTTTCTGCCTGCAGCGCAGTTAGTGAGAAGTGACCAGGCAGGTAAGGCTAGCCACAGGCCATGCTGGCATGGTGGCCATGGTGCCTCCTCACCCCTGGGGAAAAAACTGCGAGTGCTGTTTTGATTTTCTTCTTATATATGCCATCACAGCGGTGTTAACCAACCTCTCTAATTGGGCCAGTAGCATGTCCATCTTCAGAGACATCAGAGATTGGCTCTGTCAGATATCATGGGATCTTCTAGCAGCTTCTCACAGAAGCTACCCCTGAGCACTGACCCCCCCCCCCCCCACCCCTTGCATCTACCAAAAAACAGGCCGTGCCAAATCAACAGAGTTCTAAATTACATCATTCTGATTCATTAATTAGTATTCTATCCTTTATTGGTTATTGTTTCTTACTTCTCATAAGTCCACATTTTTCAGTCTTTTTAATATTTTTCTTCCAGGTAGACACTTTCCAAAATACATAAACTGAGTCTTTTTTAGCATCTCCTTTATTTTCTAGTTTCTGCAAAATGTCCTTGCAGTCCATATATTCCACACTTCCTGTATCCAATTTCAACAATCCATCACTCTCTCACAGGCTTTGTTCATTGAAGCAAAACAAGATTCAGTAATTTTTGAGGAACCAAAACTTTGCTAAATGCTGGGTAAAAGTAATTTAAGACTAACACACTGCTTATAATTAATATACTTGTTATGATTAATTAAAAATTATTTAAGCATTAATCAAATCCATTAATTAAAACTTTTTTTTAAATTATAAAATTTCAAAGTCACATAGCCCCTGACTTTTTGTTCCTGAAAACTGCCTTATGAAATCTCCTGTAGCAATCTGGAGCTGTGACCAGCCTTTACCCCTGTAGCACTATGAGATTAAATGGATTTTGCCCTATCAGGGGTTGTTTCTTCCCCACACATCTTAACCGCCACGGGTGTGAGCATCTCCCCAGGTTGGCTGAGAGTTGCTCTGGTGTCCTGGTTTAGGGCAAATTTGGGAGAAAACCCCTGAATAGGATCCTTCTGGAAAGCAAACCCAAACAGCGCCTCCCCAACTGGTCTGGGAAAAAAATCTCCTTAGAGAAAATTGGAACAAACTATGAAACAAACAAGTGCCCACAAGTACAAAAAATGAACAATATGAAACAACAAAACCTCTCGCTGCTCTGAAGAGAGATGGCAAAATTGAGAAAGTCCTTCTTGTGGAGTGTAGCTCGGCTCGCTCAGTCTCTTATCAGTCTCTCTGGCGCTGGAAAACGCCATCCTGAGATCCGAATGCTCTTCGTTTTCAGTCCAGACCAAGTTTAAACAGTCCTAAGAAAAAGAGAAAAAAAACAGTCCAGGGAACTTCTCTGCCTCAACTAGCTAAAAACTAACTAAAAGCAAAGGAGATCTCTGCAGACAACACAGTCCAGGAGCAGAATGCGGAGTGAGTGCAGTTTCTGAGAACAAACTCCACATTTCTCTTTCTCCTCGCTTCGCTCTCAAAACCAGTCTTAAAGGTACAGAACATAATATCCAACATAAACAGAGCAGACGATTGAGGATACAAGCATCATAAAGTCACCCTAGAACACCCTGGCAGGCAGCAGAGTCCCCGTCCCAGCACAACGCCCTGGGATGCAGGACTCTGCTCTGCAGGCCAGCCCTGGGCACCCCTGGCTGCATCCCCTGGCTGCACAGCTCTTCCATACTGCCCACCAACAGCCCCTCGGCACAGATCCCATCAGCTGAGGCTTTGCCAGATAGAGGAGATGCCTCCAGGAACTGCTCCTGCATTGCTCTGCACCCACAGACTCACTGCAAAGGTTTCACCTCCCCTGAGCTTTCTTGGCTTTGACTTTCTCTGCTTTGGCTCATTCCAGAGCTCTCAAAGTTCCAGTGCTCAACACTGAACATTCCATTTACCGACACTTCTGGGGCAGTGATTTAGAACACGGGGAGGAGAGGGTCACAGGAGAGCTGGGATCCCCTATGTATTCCCTGGACAGGCTGGTCCTCCCCTTCTTTCCTGCCGCACCCTCTGTTCTTCCCCAAAACTTTCTGTGAGAAACTGTCCTAGGTTACAATGTAAGATGTGCCCAAAGTATGCATTCTATCACCATCTACATGAGACGTTTGAACTAAGTTGGGCAGTGGTTCCCTTGCCCCCTCCCTCCAGACTATCTTCTGTTAATGTCCCATCAGTGCCCTGCTGCATGACTCATAGATAACTCCCTCCAGGAGCTATCTCTGCTTAATGGGCAATCAAGGACCCATTGCAAGACTGATAGAATGATATCAGCCCATTGTGAGATGCTCTGCCCAGGGGGAAGAGCCAAGTATTCCCACCTAGATATAATCTGGCATCTGGGACAGCACAGGCAGCCTTACCCACTGGATTCCCAGAGGACAAGAGCTACCAGACCTTTCTGCAGGAGCACTGCTTCAACAAGACCACTTCATCTGGACTGCTACCACCACCACAGGGTATCAGGTTGTATTCTGACTCTGTCAGTGATCTTTTCTACTATTACATGTATTTTGTTTTATTTTATTTTATTTTACCTTTTTTTTTCCTCTCCTATTAAATTGTTTTTTCTGACTTGGAGTCTCTCACTGGTTTTGCCTTCAAGCCAGTACATATATTTTGGTGCCCAACGTGGGGCACGAGGTACTGAGAAAAGTCAGAATTACAATTTTGTAGTGAGAAAAAAACCAACTGTCCGCTATGATGCTCAGCATGCTTTCATATATCTTATACCTATCCCTCTACATTTTCCCACACATGGGGCAGTATTTGCAGATCTTAATGCTCATGTGTAGACCAGCGTATGGTACAAAAATTGCTTTATTGGTCTATTATGTTTATCGTACCTCTGAGGCAATGAGCATCATTTGGAATATATAATTCTATTTTGTTTGCTTGTCCTGGTCCAGAATGCTACATCTGGGCTCTCAACAATCACACCCAGCCCCTGTGGGGAGGGGTAAAGAATGATTTTTTCCAGTCTTTTAGGCCTGGCACAGCAGTTTTCGAAAGTATTGAGTTGTCTCTAGGTGCCAAGGACAGCATAATATTGTTGTTAGTTCTGCTTTGTCTTCTCTGCACAGCCTGCACCATGCTTAGAAATCAAACACTACATGGGGTAGTGCAGCATCTCCCTGAGGAAGAGGGGAAAAGAAACAAATGCAAAACAACAGCATCCGTGTCTACACAAACTGTCACAGAGGAAACAGGAACCAAAAACAAAGCAACAGTGTCAGTGTCTACACAAGCTGTCACGGAGGAGAAAGAAACCAAAGGTGCCATCAGCATCTCCACACAAACTGTCACTGAAGCAGAGCAACCTAAACCAGTAGCAGTTGCCCCTGTTCAGAAGAAGAAATCAAAGAGCAAATCAGACCGCATAGTGACTGATGAGGATGTGGCAGGACCTTCGCACCCAGCAGAAGAGACAGAGCCAGAGATCATCACCCGCTCTCTATCCCTGGGTGAACTGCGTGACCTGCGGAGGGAATTCACTCACCAGACAAACGAGTCCATCCTGACCTGGCTGCTCCACATCTGGGACACCGCAGCCAATGACACCATTCTGGATGGAAGTGAGGCCAGGCAACTGGGATCACTGTCCTGGGATGCGGTCATTGACCAGGGATCAGGAGAACCCAACAAACTCTCAGCCTCTGGTGGTGACTGCTAACAAGTGTGAGGGACAGATACTTTTGTAAAGAAGACCTCCAGGTGCATAAAGGAAAATGGAGCACAATGGAACAAGGTATCCGATGCCTGAGGGAATTGGCTGTGCTGGAGATCATTTTCTCAGAAGATGAGAGATTTTCTAAAAGCCCAGACGATGTCCAGTGCACATCGCAGATGTGCTTGAGATTGGCACGGCTTGGACCAGAGATGTACTCCCGTTATCTGGGAACGCTGCAGTGGAGGGAAGGTGGGCGTCTTGGTCAATAAACTAAGAATTTACGGGGATACTCTCACTGCCCCATTTCGTACCCATGTCTCATCTGTGGAAACAAGGATGGCTGAGCAAGTCAGGAGTTTGATTGAAGAGGGCCATCAGAAACTGAGAAAGGAACTTAAGGAAGAAATTTACCACATCTTGCCAGAACCAACAACAGTCTCTGCCATTAGGAGCAGGTATCCTGTCGTGAGCTTGTTCCCCGGCATTCAGGTGGTTTTAGAGTCTTTTTTGCCTTCTGCAAAGCTCTGAGCCAAACGGATAAAAGAGACGGAGTCTTCTGGTTCTGATCTTTCAAGGTTGCATGTTTCGTTTATGGTTTCTTATCTTACAATTTTCTCAGTCCAACAACATGTTTGCAGCTGCTTGGACTTCTGATGACTCCTCCCGCCCAGGGCTGCCCTTTATCTTTTATACTAATTGCTACATATTCTTTATTTACTATTAATTGCCAATGCTTATTTCGATTACTAAAAAGGTCATCTCTACTCTGACCCAATCCTCACCAACTACTTTGTGCCCACGTCACTGCAGAAATGGAGTGAGGGAAGAAGAAAGAAGAAGAAGGAGACAATGCCCCAAATTCTCCATCTTGCCCCCATTCACTTCAATGCTAGAAATCTAAATGTACTGTTTTTTCACCTTGTGATAATCTAAACTACAATCTTTCACACTCTTGTGGCTTGCAAACCGTCTTGCAGTGTAGGAAGTCTTTCCCATGGACTGAGATCAAAGTCAGTGTCTCTCTGAGCTCTGGGCTGGGGTCCCAGACCCCCCTGTCCAGGTCTCTGACCCTCCAGGGCAGCCAAAGAAATGCCCTGGACTCCAACAGTATCCACCAGCCAGGGAGAAAGGATACACTCCACGGGGTAACCTCTAGTCTTTTCTTCGGGAGCATAGAGAAGACATGAGGAAGTGGGATAGAAAACCCACCTCTTCCTTAGCAGCCCAGGTACGTGAACTGAAGAGAGAGACAGCACAAAGAGCTCGTCTAGAGTCAACGCTGCTCCAGTCTCTCAGGCACAGAACTCCAGGCAGTATAGGAAGGATGATATGACTGATCCTCTTGAAGGGACCTCAGGAACATATTTACAGAAAGAGAGCAACATTTACCATGACCAGGAATAGGGGGGGCCTGCCTCTAACCAGGTAGAGGAAAAGGACAATCAGATCTATTGGACTGTGTGGCACATCTGACCCACAAAAATATACAACTTTGGTTGACACTGGTGCCCAATGTACCCTGATGCCATCAAGGTATGTAGGAACAGAATCCATTTCTATTTCTGGATTGACAGGAGGGTCCCAGCAGCTGACTGTATTGGAGACCAAAGTGAGTTTAACCAGGAATGGGTGGCAAAAACACCCCATCGTGACTGGCCCAGAGGCCCCATGCATCCTCGGCATAGACTATCTCAGAAATGGATATTTCAAAGACCCAAAAGGATATCGTTGGGCTTTTGGGATAGCTGCTGTAGAGACAGAAGACATCAGACAACTGAATACCTTGTCTGGTCTCTCAGATGACTTCTCTACTGTGGGACTACTGAGAGTTGAAAAACAACAGGTACCAATTGCCACAACAACAGTACACCGTCGGCAATACTGCACAGAGACTGTGATTCCTATCCATGAGATGATCCATAAACTGGAGAGCCAAGGGGTGGTCAGCAAGGCTCGTTCACCTTTCAACAGCCCTATATGGCCAGTGCGTAAGTCCAGTGGAGAATGGAGACTGACGGTGGATTACCCTGCTCTGCATGAAGTCACCCCACCACTAAGTGCTGCTCTGCCAGAAATGTTGGAGCTTCAGTATGACCTGGAGTCCAAGGCAGCAAAGTGGTATGCGACCATCAATATTGCCAATGCCTTCTTCTCCATTCCTTTGGCAACAGAGTGCAGGGCCCAGTTTGCCTCCACCTAGAAGGGCGTACAGTACACCTGGAACCGACTGCCCCAGGGGTGGAAATACAGCCCCACCATCTGCCATGGGCTGATCCAGACTGCACTGGAAAAGGGTGAGGCTCCTGAACATCTACAGTACATTGATGACATCATTGTATGGGGGAACACAGCAGGGGAAATCTTCGAGAAAGGAGAGAAGATCATCCAGTTTCTGCTGAAAGCTGGTTTTGCCATTAAGTGAAGTAAAGTTAAGGGACCGGCTGAAGAAATCCAGTTTCTGGGAGTCAAGTGGCAAGATGGACGTTGCCAGATCCCCACAGAAGTAATCAACAAGATCACCGCAATGTCTCCACCTACCAACAAGGAGACACAAGCTTTCCTAGGTGCCATAGGCTTTTGGAGAATGTACATTCCTGAGTACAGCCAGATTGTGAGCCCTCTCTACCTGGTCACCCGCAAGAAGAATGTTTTCCACTGGGGCCCTGAACAGCAACAAGCCTTTGCCCAGATCAAGCAGGAGATCGCTCATGCAGTAGCCCTTGGCCCAGTCAGGACAGGACCAGACGTGAAGAATGTGCTCTACTCTGCAGCCGGGAACAATGGCCTGTCCTGGAGCCCTTGGCAGAAGGTGCCTGGGGAGACTTGGGGCTGACCGCTGGGATTCTGGAGCCGAAGCTACAGAGGATCCGAAGCCAACTACACTCCCACAGAGAAGGAAATCTTAGCCGCCTATGAAGGAGTTCAAGCTGCCTCGGAAGTAATTGGCACTGAAACGCAGCTGCTTTTGGCACCCCGACTACCGGTGCTGGGGTGGATGTTCAAGGGAAAGGTTCCTTCCACGCATCACGCCACTGACACCACATGGAGCAAATGGATTGCCCTCATCACACAGCCTGGGATTCTGGAAATTATAAATAACTGGCCTGAAGGTGAGACTTTTGGATTATCTTCTGAAGAAGAGGAGGAACAAGTGACATGTGCCGAGGAAGCCACACCGTATAATGAGCTACTGGAGACTGAAAGATGTCGCCGAGACACACAAAGCAATCATGCGCAGACAAGTATATTTGCCAGGCAGAGGTTCCTCCGATTCCAGCCCACTGCTCTGAGAGCGGAGAGAGGAGGAAGAGGAAGAAGAGCCTCTTTGTTTATTCTTTACTTTTTATACATTTGTGGGTCTAGCAGGAGATTGGCTTTTTGGGGTTTCCACCCCTCAGCCTCAGTGGCCAAAACAACTGTCAGTTACAGTTGTTTTTCAGGTTAGAAATATGCAAACAAAGGACAAAGAATGAAAAACAAAGGATTTTTTTATGTTACATCTGTGGGAAAGGTAGAAAAACTGCTCTAATATTGTACAGTAACTAAAAGATCTGACTCCATTATGAAATTCAAAAGGCTTAATAAAAAAACTCAGAAAAACCAGGGTAACAGAAAGACAATATGCCCTCTTCACTGATGGTTCCTGCCGAATTGTAGGCGCTAACTGGAAATGGAAAGCTGCACTATGGAGCCCCACACGACGAGTTGCACAAGCTACCGAGGGACAAGGTGGACCAAGTCAGGTTGCAGAACTTAAAGCCATCCAGATGGCTTTTGGATATTGCCGAACAAGAGAAGTGGCCAAGATTCTATCTCTACACCGACTTGTGGATGGTAGCTAATGCTCTGTGAGGATGGCTGAATCGCTGGAAAAAGGCCAACTGGCAGCACTGAGGGAGACCCATCTTGGCTGGCTGAGATTTGGCAGGACATCGCAGCCCGAGTAAAGAAGCTGACCGTGAAGGTTCGACACGTGAACGCACATGTGTCCAAGAGTCGGGCTAATGAAGAGCATCACAACAACGAGCAGGTGGACAAAGCTGCCAAAGTGAAAGTATCACAGGTGGATCTAGACTGGCAGCACAAGGGAGAAGTACTCCTAGCCCGTTGGGCCCATGATACATCTGGTCATCGGGGAGAGATGCAACATACCGATGCGCCCATGACCGAGGGGTGGACCTTACTATGGACAACATCTCACAGGTCATCCACAACTGTGAGACCTGCGCTGCAATCAAACAGGCCAAGCGGGTAAAGCCTCTATGGTACAGTGGACGATGGTTGAAGTACAGGTATGGGGAAGCCTGGCAGATTGACTACATCACCCTTCCCCAAACCCTCCAAGGCAAGCGCTATGTGATGACTATGGTGGAAGCCACCACTGGATGGTTGGAGACCTACCCTGTGCCTCATGCTACTGCTTGGAATACCATCTTGGGCCTAGAAAAGCAGGTCCTGTGGAGACATGGCACCCCTGAGAGAATCGAGTCTGACAATGGGACCCATTTCAAGAACGACCTTATAAACACCTGGGCTAGAGAACATGGCATTGAGTGGATATATCACATCCCTTATCATGCATCAGCTGATGGGAATGTTGAACGGTGCAATGGGTTCCTTAAGACTACCCTGAAGGCACTTGGTGGGGGGACTTTCAAAAATTGGGAAGTGAACTTAGTGAAGGCAACCTGTATGGTCAACACTCAAGGGTCAATCAATCGAGCTGGTCTTGCACAGTCTGAACCCTTGCACACTGTGGATGGAGATAAAGTCCCTGTGGTACACATGATAGACATTTTAGGAAAAAACTGTTTGGATTAATCCCACCTCAGGCAAAGGCAGGCCCATCCGTGGGATTGTCTTTGCTCAAGGACCTGGTTCCACTTGGTGGGTAATGCAGAAAGATGAGGAAACCCGTTGTGTACCACAGGGACACCTAATTTTAAGTAAGAACTGGGTGTAAGGTTTCATTCTGTATATGTGTATGTATAAGCATGTGTATATTTATCTATCTAGCTGTAAGTATGTATTAATTTGGGTATGATGTAGATGGTCATAGAATAAGGGGTGGATTATGTCCTAGGTTACAATGTAAGATGTGCCCAAAGTATGTATTCTATCACCATCTACATGAGCTGTTGAAACTAGGTTGGGCAGTGGTTCCCTTGCCCCCTCCCTCCAGACTATCTTCTGTTAGTGTCCCATCAATGCCCTGCTGCATGACTCATAGATAACTCCCTCCAGGAGCTATCTCTGCTTAATGGGCAATCAAGGACCCATTGCAAGACTGATAGAATGATATCAGCCCATTGTGAGGTGGTCTGCCAAGGAGGAGGAGCCAAGCATTCCCACCTGGATATAATCTGGGATCTGGGACAGTACAGGCAGCCTTACCCACTGGATTCCCAGAGGACAATCACTACCAGACCTTTCCACAGGAACACTGCTTCAACAAGACCACTTCATCTGGGCTGTTACCACCACCACAGGGTATCAGGTTGTATTCTGACTCTGTCAGTGATCTTTTCTACTATTACATGTATTTTGTTTTATTTTATTTTATTTTACCTTTTTTTTTTTTTTTTTTTTTTTTCTCTCCTATTAAATTGTTTTTTCTGACTTGGAGTCTCTCGCTGGTTTTGCCTTCAAGCCAGCACAGAAACTAACCTCACTCTTTAAAATTTTTAGAAGTTTAGTAAGGGATAATAAGGGAGAAATCAATAACAGAGCTGGGTGCTTGGCAAGGGACAGCAGAGCACCAGTTAACCATAACAACTCTTCTTATATAGTTTTTTCCATTGCATTGGTCAAATACATATTCATAAAGATTATACATAATCAAACATTTCTTTTAACTTGTTTACATGTTCCAGCAATTCTTTAGCTTGCTTCAACCCCTGATCCGCCTTTTTAGAGTACGTGCAGTAATCATGGATGTGGGTTTGAGGGTCCTGTGTCAATTCCTCACAATGGACCCTGTTCTGTGGTTTCAGCAGGTAACAGTTACTGATAGTCGAAAGGTCAGTAGCAGGGGTCCTCATCACATCCGTTCCTTAAATGTTATTTGACCTTGCTGACGGTTTTAGCTATTTCCATTATTGTAAGTTAACCACAAGTACTTCAAATCAACATCAGCTATTTCACAAATATATGAGTTATTTTCATTATTGTCAGTTAGTTACAAAAATAAAAGCATTAGTTATTATTTCACAACTACAGCTAGTTCTGTAAAAGTTAACATTATAATGCACAACACATGGCATCCACTTTAATATTTTGCGAAAGCCAAAGCTACATTATATGTTTATCACACTGTCCACAAACTAAAATATCCATAAATGATGTTCTGAGGATATGAGCTATACAGGGGCCAGGGCATTGGCCACAAAAAGCTGACAAATTATACTATATCAAAAACAGTCAAAAGTGATGACAAATCGTACTATATCAACATTGCTTTAATTAATAATAATTTGCAAAAGCCAATGCATAATAGCGAAAGCCAACAACTACATAGTTATTTATAACATCTCACTCTTCCCCCGGAGACGGCAAAGACCCTGCTGTGCCCCGTCATCCAGTGACCACAGTGGCATCCCTGCCCTGTCCAGCCCCTCGGGCAGCCCCAAGACCCTTTTGGTGGCCACGTGTGATGAGGAAGCACCGACACCCCCCTGTGCTGCCCAAGGGGCCCTCTCAGACCCTTCCCACCCACCTTAAGTGGCCTCTGGAAGGTGCCAGGGCTGGGGCACCCCTACGCCCCCTTTGCTTAGGGGCCGTGCAGAAAGAAAACCTGTTTAAAATATCAGTGCCACTGCGCTGGAGCACTGGGCAATGTCTGTGGGCACAGCCCAGGGCAACACAGGCCCAGGGGCTGGGACAGGGAAATAGCTCTGTTGGCCCCTGCCTCAGGCTCTGGGGGTCATGGCTGAGCAGACGGCAGTGGGAGAGCACAGAGGCTTTTCCCAGGGGACACTGCTGTGCCTGGGGGGACCCTCATCAGAGCCCTGAGTTGGAGGATACACACAGGTGGGACAGCTCCCGCATTGGTTTCATTTCTCTGCAGACTGACAAGGTTGGTGCTGGGGGGAACATCTTCAGTTTTAATTTCAAATACTTTTGCTGTTATTTTCTATCAAAACCTAAGGGAATCATCTTTTGGGCATCCACATGCTCTGATATGGGCTCCTCCAAGAGCTGTAGGGTCACAGTTGCCTCACCATGGTCTTCTGCACAGAATCTCAGCTCCAGCATCTAGAGCAGCTTCTGCCCCTCTTTCAGCACTGTCCTGAGTGTCTGCAGAGCTGTTGCTCTGCCATATTCTAACACCACTCTTCTCTGCACCCAATTACATCGGCATAAAAACGTCTTTCCTTCTTAAATCCATGATCCCCCCAGGCATCACCACTATCTGGGCTGTGCTTGGCCTTGGACAGTGGTGGGCCCATCCTGGAGCTGGCTGGTGTTGGATCTGCCAGACATTGGGGAAGCTTCTGGCAGCTGCTCACAAAACTCACTCCTGTAACCCCCCCCACTACCGAAACCTGGCCATGGAAACCCAACACAGGAGGGTCCCTGAGAGGTAAATTTTTTTGGCGGGTCCCAGTGGCAGCTGCTGGCAGTGGGTGGGGGGATGCAGGGTTCCCTCCCACCAGTGGGGGTTGGTCTTCCTGGGTCAGGCACTGCCTCCTCCAGCCTGGAGCCAGGTGACTGGGGGACCCACCCTAGAGAGATGGGGGGGGGGGGGGGGGGGGGGGGGGGGGGGGTGTGAACCTTGGCATACCTGGAGTGGGGAGAGCGGAGAGGGGCAATACTGGGACTGAGGGACCCCCAGCAGTCTGGAGAAGGAGGAGTCTTAAGGGGGTATCTCTGTGACCCCCAGGACCCCAAAGTAGGGAACCCAGAGAGAGGGGACCACTGGGATTCCCATGGCCCTCAAGAGCCAGGAGAGAGGGAGAGGGGGAAAGCCTGGCACCCCCAGAATCCCAAAGCAGAGAGTCAGGGGAGAAGGGATCCCAGGGACCCACAAAACCCCTGGCATCCTGAAGCAAGGGGACCCCAGAGAAGGGGTGTGAGGGTTTTGTCTTCTGTTCTTCTTTGCCAGGGTCAGGATGAATAACATGGGAAATGAAGATGTTGAATTCAGACTTGGAATGTTTATTATATCTTATCTATTTACAGCATTTACAGACTCACACACTGTGAGCTCTTAGAAAACGAAGGTAAAATGGAGTGCTTCTAACTCTTTCCAAAGTCTTTTAAGCGATAATTACCCAATACCAAGGTGACATCCATATTATTGATGTTTTTGACAGACTAATGACCACCCAAGGCCCACAATGCAGACCTTTTTCACCCAGGTAAAGAAAACCACCCAAACCCATGAAGAAGGAGGAAGAAGGACCTAGACAACACCCCAAATCCTCCCTCTTGACCCATATGTATTACCATATACTAAAATCTTAGATTTAAGTTTCTAGCATTCCAACAAAGGGGGAGCAGCAAGACCCTAAAGTGGGGATACCAGAGAGGAGGAACTTCTGGGAGAGTTTTTGTGGGCTGATACCTGGTGTTTTGAAGCTTTTAATG
Organism: Tachycineta bicolor; assembly: GCA_025960845.1. NCBI lineage: Eukaryota > Metazoa > Chordata > Aves > Passeriformes > Hirundinidae > Tachycineta > Tachycineta bicolor. Next base: position 10,800 of record JANEHK010000456.1, on the reverse strand, counting down.
GACACCAGATGCCCAGTGATAAATAACATAGAGAATAGTAATTTTAAGTTCCCGTGAAATTGCTGGATAGTGTTATGAATGAGAGGGGAGAGCTTGAGCAAGTCCTGCCTTTGACTCAGATTTCTGGCAGCAGCTCTGTTTGAGGCAGCCTGTGTCCCAGATTGGTCTCACTTGCGACTTCTTAATAATGGCAAATTAGGTCTATTACAAAATGATTTATTGAATAGACACAAAATTAACAGACATAAGGCTTTAAACAGGCTATTTACTACACAGGAATAAAACAAAAATAACTACTAGTAGATAACATACAGTGCACAATAAAGGTACCTATATTACAGCTAGCGAAGATATAGTACAGATTAGGATTCAATGTCATTTACCACCAAATTGGTGATGGAGTACACAGAATTCTTTCACTCAATTCCCAGGGAAAGTATCTGCGGAATTTGCATCCAAACTCCGTGGGAGAAGTCCTGCACATTTTCAGGGTGCGTGTAGGAGGCTTCTGACTCCACAAAAGTTTGTGTAGCTTTTATAATTTGTATTGTCTCTCAGTCAAGAATTTCCAGCTTATATTCTCATATCCTGTTCTCAGGCAAGTTGTTTATTGGGAATTCCACCCCTGGCGCCAGAGAGAAATATCTCGCTAGCTCGTGATGACTTGCAAGTCAGAGAGCTGGCCCGAGTTATCTCATCAATTCCTGTGAGGGGGAGAATGTCCGGAGCTATGGACAGAGCAGATAAGCTTATCTGTGGTAGTCAGGATGTCCTGCCAGAGACAGAGCTTAAAGACTAACTAGTAAAAAAAAATAAAAGAATGTAAAAGTATGCACACAGGATGATAAACACAGCTGGAACCAGTGGATGAACAGATAATGAAGACTATAGTCGGGTTTTTTGTCAAGTTATGTAACAAGAAGCAACAGCGCATGCCTAAAGAAAAACTTCAAGGAAAGGTACTGGAAATATCAAAGCATTCAGTGAATGCAACCACCGGAGACCCCTTTAGACAACACTCGAGGACCATAAAAGGACTTCCAGTAGGGGACAGATGCATGCAAATTAGTTCTAGGAAAAGTGATGGTTATGTCTATGGCTAGGAGACATAATGTAATGAATATGTATGATCATGATGGAATAAATACCCTGTTGTAAAGTTTCACCACACACATCCAATTAGAGGAAAAACTCTGTGCGTCCAGCACTATGCTAAAGAATGCCTACTTTCTAATACTTCAAATTGTGTTAGAAAGTTTGTTTTGATAACACCAGTGGCTTCTAGAGATGAACACTGGCAGGATGAACCCCCAACCCAATGCACTCACACCCTGATTTTCCCCCGAAACAGGATTCCTCATTCCCAAACCTTGACCAGATGGAGGAGGAGGCTGTGAGGAAGATGCCACGGGACACCCAGGTGGGTGAGGAGGAAGTTGCTCTACCTTTCCCCCTTTCATCTCCTGTATCCTCCAGCCAAGCATTGATTGCCCCCTGACTGCAAGACAATCCTGCTGCCGATGCCATCCCGCCGGGGACAGATTTGGGGAAATTCCTTTCCTCTCCTTCCTCTCCTTCCACTCCTTCCTTCATCTCCTTCCTCTCCTTCCTCCCTCCCTCGCCTTCTTAATTTTCCTTGTTCCTTCCGCTCCTTCTTCCTTCCCTTCCAGGGCAACAAGCTGAGGACAGAGACCACAGAGGACAAATGCCTCCAGCAGAACCTGGTGGAAGAGCCCATTTTGAACAACTTTATGGCACAGGAAGTCAACAGGGACGAAAACCCATGAGAATCCCACACAAGGAGGGGCTCCAAATAAGCCCATGTGTCAGAGACTGAAATGTTATAATTTATGGGTTAAACATCTTCATGAAGGACTTTTGCCTATTATAGCAAAACTGTATAACAGAGACTGAAGACTACCACATCTTGAATGGGACCCTGACTAAGGCCCTACACTGCGCATTGATGGAGATAAGAGAAAGTGACTCAGGTCTGGGCTGGGGGAAGAATACACTCACAGGATGACCAAGCATAGCACCTTCAGGGCAGAGACCACAGCTCCAGGGCTATGTGCTGCCAGGCTCACATAGACCCTCATACCAAAGGAGGGGAGGAGAGGTTTTGGGTGTGTAGTGAAAAAGCCTCTCATCTGAGGCAGTGAAGGCCCATGCTCCACTGTGCAGACCAGCTCAACTGTGGGGCTCCTTCACCCCCAAAAAAGCCACATCCACGTGAAGGACAGCAGAGAGGGTGTCATGGCCCATCAAAGGCCCCCCACAAAGGGGTCCCCAGACCCTGCACCAGAACACTGCAACATGATGCAACAGATCCACACTGTTGCAAGGGACAGTGTTTAACTTGCCCTCCCCAAGGGAGGTACCTGGGCATTCCCACCTGGCCCAAACATATATTACTCCTATGGATTCTATACTTTTCAGCACGGGGTGGCAGGGGACCCTTATCACCAAGAAAACCAGATGGAGGGTGAAGGTAATTTTTGAAAAGAAAGAAAAACAAAATGAAAAAAAACCCAAAAACACGGGGAATAGCCAGTCAAACAACTTCTTCACAGAAGTAGTGGTGAATAGTGGTGAATGCTCCATTTATTGAGGGTACACAGGGCTCTTATATACATATATCATTCTTGTGCACAAGCTGTTCACACGGCATTTTACTACTCGCTATTGGCTAGTGTTATCTGCATAAGCATTCCTTTGCAGTTACCTGTTTACACTTTGTTGAGGGAAAAAGCTGGTTCTCAGGCTCAGTATCCTGGTTCTCAGGCTCATCGTCCTTGACAGTGCTAAAACAACAGAACTTTCCCAGCATTGTCAGGCCTCTCTGTGTCTGTCTCCAAAAATCCTGCTACAGGAGGGGGGCAACAACACCTCATTAGGATCCTCGGAAGGGTGATTTTTCTACCTAACCCAGTCACTCCCTGTGCCCATCCATTACCCACCCCCCGTCATGCACACTCACACCTCTTTTTTTATTCCTTTCTTTCTTTTTCTCTTTGCTTCCATTATTATTAAATAAAATACATCATTTTTTTTTTTTTTCCCAACATCTAACCTTATTTGGTTTTAATGAAGTTTTGGGGTATATTTCAAACCTTTATGGGTTTGAGCTGTTTTACTCCCAGAGACTTAGTTTTCTTTGGTCTTCTGTGTTACACTGCTTCATAACACCATGGTGCTCCGAGGAAGACCCGCTCTCTGCCAGGAAGGCGGCTGAAGCTACAGCTGGAACTGTCACCTTGTGTTCCACGAGTGGTTTCATGCCAGGGTGTCATAGGTTTAATTTTAAACTGGGCAGAAACACTACTTAATGTAACAGTTTTACATTCACTAAATTTTGGTCTTGGTACTTACTCTTTTTGTGAGAGAGAGACTAGGAGAAAAACAAAGCAGGCTTAACTTTAAAATTAACAAATAGTTTATTAACTTACACTAAAAGAATAGAAAAACAGAAAGTTGGAAAAAAACTAAAATGGAATGAAACTTCAAAACCACTTTTCCCTCCTCTTACAAACTGTTCACTTTTTTACAAAACAACATAAAGAAACAAAACTTGTAATTTTCAGTCAGTTTCACTATCTGATAATAGTCTTTCATCAATTCATTAGGGGAAGAGTATCTTTTTGAGTCATGGATCCCACTGACAACTTAGAACAGTTCTCTTGTGGGTTTTAAACTGTCACAAAAACAACCGCCCGGAGAAACCTGCTTTTGTGACCCCTCCCAGGAGCAGTTTCCCAAGCTGCTGATGGGTCATGGGTTTTAGACTTTTGCATACTGGGGTGTCACTTTTTAAAGATAAATAACTCCAAAGCAAAGGATTCTTCACTTCAAGGTACAGAGATATCTTCTCACTTCTTCACTGGCACAGGGGCTTTTCATCTTTCTCTGTTCAAGCATCTTAAAGGATATTACTTAGTTCATCACAAACACCTTTGCTTAAATTTATACGCAGAGCAATCATCTCCCCAAATGCATATCTTTCCCACGATTTACAGGAATGACTTAAATGTAGAGTTCATTTCCATGGCTCAAGTAAGACTAGAACAACCAACTCTTCAACCCTGTGTCTTAATAGTCTTTTCACTCTTGCTACTGACTTCATGCTGTTGTTCTTTATGTTCACTCTGTCCTTTCTTACTCTCTCAGAGAAGGTCTAAGCTCTGGAAGCTTCATGTTGCTAAGAAAGAGTTAAATCTGCTCGGAGTTTTTGTCTCTCACTTTCTGTAGCTCGTAGTGTTAGTTGTTCAAGGCCGAGCTGATAAGGAAAAACTCACGCAGAAACATTAGAAATTAGAGCACCCGGGCAGTTTAGGAAAAAAAAAGATCACAAACGCCTTCTCAGCCCACCCCTCGGTGCAAACCGGGGTGGCCTTGGCCCAAACAGCGCCCATAGCTCTTATCAGGGGCCCAGCAGAGATTCTTCTCCGCTCCAAGGAAACTTGAAGAAAGCGGCCGCCACAAGACAGCAACTTCTCCTTCCCCCCCTTCACCCGGGAGCCGATGGAATCCGGCCAGGCCTCAGGCCAGCTTCCCCCCCCAAAAAGGCGGGGGAGCAGCAGGCCCAGCTCGATGTTACCTGTCTCTATCTGGCCAAAGGAAGAAGGAAAAAAAAACCCCACCTACAAGAAATCAAGAGGTTTTATATGGTACTTCCCAAAGTCGCAGCTAACAATTTCAGTGGTCAGAATAGATGTCAATATTCTAACTAACTCTCTGATAGGTCTCTGTCTCTTCCAAAGCAATTCCCAGGTCCTGACCTGGAGAATTATTTTACATTCTTTTATAACTAAAATCTAAAGTGTACTAACCCATGACACAGGGAAAAGCCTTACAAGTGTTTGGAATGTAAGAAGGGCTTCAACTGGCGCTCCCACATTATCTGCCATCAGAAGATCCACAGCAGGGAACAACCCTACAAGTGTCCTGAGAAACTCGGAACTCATCGGGTATCAGTGGACACACACAGGGGAGAGACCCCTCTGCTGCACTGACTTCGAGAAGGGCTTCAACCACAACTCCAGTCTCATCACCCACCAGTGCATCCACACTGCGGAGAGGCCCTACGAGTGCCCCAACTGTGGGAAGAGCTTAGTCCACTGCTCCAACTTCATCCCCCCCACTGGAAGAGCCATGTTGGGAAGAGACCTGGTGATCCACATTCCTGGTGATCCACATTCCTGGTGATTGACATTGGGAAGACACCTGGCTGGCAGTCCTTTTATTTTGACCCTAATTTTCTTTTGATTCATCTTCATCCCTTAAAAACACCTGAAATAAGGGTAAAAATAAAGAAATTGATCAAAGACATCTAAAGCCCCACCATTTTACTGGTATTGGTGGCGGAATTCGGAGTTTGGGGGGATATTCATGAGGATTGGGGGTTTCTGACGGGAACTGAGGGAGTTTTCTCCATCTCTTTGCACTCCAGAAGCTGAGAGGGATCAATCCGTCACCTCAAAACAAATGAATCTCACTGAAAATTACTCAATCCTACCCAAAATTGGCTTGATCTCACCTCAAAATGGCTCCATCCCACCTCAAATCAAATCAATCCCACCCCAAAATTACTCTATTCCATAGCTCCCCCCCCCCCCCCCCCCCCCCCAAAAACCAGGAGGGGGGGGGGGGGGGGGGATGGGGTTGCAAGAGGACTGGACAAAGTGGGATGCAAATGGGGAGGGTGGGATGGGGATTGGGTAGGGTGGGATTGGTGGGATGGGGTTTGAGAGGAGTGGGATGGGGGAAATAGGCCTTGGAAAGGTGGTCTTCATGCCCAGGAGGGGTGGGATGCAGTGGTGTTGGGATTAGGAGGGTGGGATGGGGTCTGGAATAAGACAGCCAAAGGCTGGGGATGATGAGGTGGGTGAGACCTGGTCCCTGAGTGGGTTTTGGAGTATCACACATTCCTGAAGGGATTTTGAGGTATCCTCCATTTCTGAGGTGGTTTTGGGGTACTCCCCAATTCTTAGGGGGTTACTGAGAGTGGGACGACATATGGCTCCAGCACTTGGAATGGGACCCTTGAAACAAAGAAATCACTCGATGCAGATATTTGATTAGCGTTAAGCAGGCATTCTTTATTAGCAGTGCCAGAGTAGCACTGGGGATTTTCCTTCCATGAATGCGCCCAATGAAATAGCGATTTCAGATAGTTTATATTTACAAAGGTTATTGCATATTCATGAGTTTTCTTGGTTATATTTTACTTAAACACACCTATTTCCGTAGTTATTCGCTTACTACAATTTATGTTGTTTTTCTGCCATCTACTGTCCTTTTGTAAGAACACAGTCCCTCTGGTGGTCATTCCACAGTCTTCATTACTTGTCCTTTAATTGAACTTTATTAATTGCTGCATGATCAGTCTCTGTTGTTTTCAAACTACGAAACTGGTTCTTTCTGGTGTTATCTCTTATTGTCCTGGATGGCTTGTTCACAGCCTTGAAGGTTGGTTGTTGACTGTTTACTTATTTATTTTAAGTGATATATCCTGTCTACTTGCAAATAAATTATTTAACACATCCTGAACATCTATTAGCCTATAGATTCTGTTTTTAAACAATTTTCCCTCAACATATGCCTATTCAGCTATATTCTTCTTGAACATTACTTAGTCTCCAGTTGGACATTATCTATAGATCCCATTTCTAAACAATGTTCCCTTTAGCTTTGCCATGCCGTAGGGCAAAAGGTCATAAAAGCGTTTTGTTAGTTAATTACAGATTTAGCCACATACTATGAGAATTCAGTCACTTTCTTTCACCCTACAGGGAGGGATGAAGGGAGCCCATTCTGGGAAAGTTCCTGCTGCTTTCTGACAATTTGGAGGGGTTATAAATGGCTTTGGGGGGTTTCCCGCTCATTTTGGAGGGTTGGGGTTACCCCATGGCTCCACGGGTAGCTGAGGGGGTTTTATAACCCCTAGTTTTGTGGGGTTACAAGTGGCTTGTGGGGGTCCAACGTTTGGATAGACAGGGTGTCCTCCCTTCCTCCAGCCTCCACCCCAAAAGCAGCTTTCAGCAAATCAGAACGGGCTCCACTGATGACTCACCAGTTTTCAGACAGACAGACAGCAAACAGAGCCCGTAACTATTTTCAGCCAATCAGAGCTCAGTGAGATTTTGACTCATCAGTTGCCAGAGGGACATTGAGAGCCCAGAGCCCTCAACAATTTTCAGCCAATCATAGCTTTTCTTGTTGATGACTCACCAGTTGCCAGACAGACCCATCAGGGCCCAGAGCTCCCTACCTGGACCCCCCCCTGCGCCCTCCCTCCCCGCCAGCGCCGCCCGGGAGAGGAATTTGGAGAGAGGAAAGGTGGGGGGAGGCCCAGGAAAAGTGGGATGGCGGCTACAGAGGGGGCCGAGTGTGGTTCGGAGCCCCGCGGGGCTCGGCCATGCCCAGGGACGGCTGATGCCACTGCCCCGAGCTCCGCACTGGTCCATACTGCTGCTCCCAGTGCCACGCAGCCGCGGGGACTACCCCTGGCACAGCCTGGCTGCTTTTGGGGTGTCACCACCTGCCTGGGGATGGGGATGGATGAGGAGCTGGGCCGGTATTGGTGGTACTGGAGGTGCTTGGAGCCCCCCCCCCCCCGGCTGCCGGTGAGGAGCTCTCGGGTGAGCGGGAGGCGCGGGAAGGGGGGAGGACGATGAGAAAGGGGGGAAGAGGTGTAAAAGATGGAGTGGGACCCCCAAACCTAGTGGGAGATGACTTTGGACCCCCAAACTGAGCGGGAAAGGGCCAAGACCCCAAAACTGAGCAAGGCCTGGGGGGGACATCCCCAAATCGATCTGTTGGGAAGCTGGGGGTTCTGGGGACCATGTGAAAGGAGTGTGAGTGAGGAAAAGTGGCAGGACAGTGGGCAGGGGCATCCCATGTGGGTTCTGTAGCAGGATGCTCTGCCTGGAATGGGGTAAAACTCCAAGAATACCCTGTTTGCAAAGGTAAATGAAGAAGGGGGATCACACTGCTTTTGGGGTGAATAATCCTGAAACCAGCCTGACTCATCAATCCCACAGTTAAAAATCCTGAGAGGGAGGTGAAGATGTGGCAGGGCTGGTAAAATCCCTGGATAAAGAAACAAAGGCATAATACCACTGATAAATTCTCCAAAGCTGCTGAGCTTGCATAGCTGGCCTGGACACATCCGACTGACAGTCCAGCATTTTAGATTATAAAAGCCCAGTCACAAATTTTAATAGCAGTGTCTCCTGACATATCCCTTCTTGGCGTGTGTGTGTGGAGATTCCTCCCTGAAGTGGGAAGGCCCCTCAAGGTCACTCCTCAAGCCAGAGATTTGCCCATGGTTGTTGGCCTGGGCAACGATCTCTATGTAATAATTGGTTTTGCTTTAATACAATTGCTTTAATATAATTGCTTCAATATTTCTTCTTAGTGTACAATATTATAATAGTTGTTACAGCTTCTGAAACAAAGGACTGAAATAAAGGGTTTAAGACCCTGCAACTGTGAGTTGTGGGGCAAACATTCCTAATAACAACTCTGGCCAGTATTTGGGGACATACAGTTATTTATTCACTAAGAATGTCCAAAGGAAAAAAAAAAAAAAAAAAAACAAAAAAAAAACAAAAAAAAAAAACCTTTCCAGGATTTATACACATTGTAACACAAAGGCTTTCCCATAGCTACCCCCTCGTGCCCTCCCAGCATGTTACATCACAGGATAGGTGTCCAGTTTCTTCTTGCTCCTCTTTTACGGAGCAAAACTACCATCTAGCATACTTTTCTGGTAGTTTTGAGGAGGGGTGTCCTCTTCCTTCACCACCTTCATCACCTTCATCTTCATCATTCTTTTCTCCAAGTGACCTTTCAAGTCTGGCACCCACTGATGCATGCATGTTCTTCCTTTTCTGAGTCCTAATTTTTTATCCTATTATTTTAATTATGGTAATGAAAAAGCTTCCATTTCTAGTTAAAGGTTGACCTAGAGTTTCCCTACTTTAACAATACTTTATTAATTTTAATTTCTTAGCTAAACAATTCCCTATTTATTAAGTTCTGCAGGTGGATCATATTTATTAACACTCCTGGAATGTATAAGCTCTGAGTTACTCCCTAGTTTTCTCGGGGTATCCATTGAGACAAAATTAGACACCAGCTTAAGCTAAAAACAGCTTGTCTTGGTTTGAAAGACAGGAGTCTGCTAAGGAAGGCAGGAACCTCCCTTGGAATGGAATATGCAACCCTCTTCCCTCCAAATTATTATAATTTTGAAATTAAAGGGCTTTCAGGCAAAGATATGAGAAGAGGGATAACAGTTCTGTACTAGTATGTATAACAAGGCAAACAAACAACTATGGCAGCAACAACAAACAGAACCAGAAACCCAGTAACAGCCTTCTCGGCTGCAGGCACTTTCCCCTTTGGTGTAGTGATGGTCAAAGCCGGCAGGGGCGCTGGCGAGCTCCCGATGGACAGGGGGCAGCTGCAATGGTTCCCCTGCGGCTGCAAAGGGGCGCTCTGATGCAAGCTTGAGGAGCACATGGTAATGGCGGCTTGACCAAGACTGGAAGGGATGGAAGAAAGACTTGCTTTACAAACCCCACAGGGGCAGTTGATCCCGGTGCCCCAGCAGGACTCTCAGAAGCAGCAAGCTGGAACGGCAGGAATGAGCAAAAAATCCCGGGCTGGTGGACAAGATGTATCAGAAGCTCCACGGCTGTAGCTGGAACCACAGGATGTCTCGGCAGGCAGGGAGTGCGGGGCTACAGTGTAGCAAAAACCCAGAGCAGTGCAGAAGAAGCGACTGGGACAGGGCAGCAGCATCCTGGGCTCCGAGCAGAGCAGGGGAAAGGGGGGATTGGGATCCTAGGGTTTCTCCTGAGGCAGGCACCCGAACAGATGGTGAAAAGTCCGTTTTTCAGTGAGGTAGGGTGTTAATGAAGTCCCAGTGCAACGGCTGCTCTTATGAACAGAACTCCACTCACAGTAGAAGTGCTATAGATACGTATTATAAAGTTGGATTTTTGAAAATATTAAAATGAATGCTATATGTATAATATTGGAAGGCTTTGCTGTACTAATATAGTTTCTTTTATTTCTGCTATTAACAGTGCATAAAAACGGTGGGGTGATATATATATATATATATTTCTTAGGTTATATCATAATATTAAAATAGAAACTGTTAGGAAAATTAATCCACGAAAACCAGAGGTTTATGTTCAAAAAGGAGACAGAGGAGTCCTTTTACTTTATTTGAATAAAGGGAGAGGCCATGGGGCATTTCCCCTGGGGTCTCTCAGAAATTTTCAGAGGACGCAGCCTCCTTTTTATCCTAATTTCCTGGCCGCATTTCCCCCTCTCTTTCCCCATTGGCTGAGGTACTTGAGAGGTACAGACTTCCTGAAATGCCTAAGATTCCCCTTTTAATATATAACCCCCCTAATTTTTCATTTTTATGGGTTTTCCGCATTGTTACTTTCATCTTTTGATAACCAATTTCATTTATAAACAAGCCTATGGTTTGTTTGTAAAGGCAAATACCTTTTTTTTTTTTTTTTTTTTTTTTTTTTCCCATTCATCAATCAGTAGAATCCTTCCCATTGTTTCTCTTATCTCTCAGTGCTAGTTTTATCTACTAGCAGACCCAGGACTTGTTTGTAAAGACAAATCTTGTCATTCCTCTCAATCCCTCCTCTTCTATTTTTAATAATTGTCTTTACAAACTTTAGTTATCATTGACTTAATTCTCTGGTCTTTGTTTTGTTTTGTTTTGTTTTGTTTTGTTTTGTTTTGTTTTGCAATTATTTGCAG
>JANEHK010000455.1:0-26095 GCA_025960845.1 Tachycineta bicolor | reverse complement strand
GAAGGGAAGGGAAGGGAAGGGAAGGGAAGGGAAGGGAAGGGAAGGGAAGGGAAGGGAAGGGAAGGGAAGGGAAGGGAAGGGAAGGGAAGGGAAGGGAGGAAGGAAGGAATGGTTTTAAATGGAGCTCTTTATGTCTAATTTAATAAGCAATGAAGTTCAATTTAGGAGCAATGCAATTTTATATAAGTAGCATTTCATAATCAAGCATATACAAAAATTTGGCAGTAATCAATAAAAGATAAGTACTGTTCAGATAACACATAAGCAAAACTGACCGGAGTACAGAGGTGGGGGCTTCTCACCCTACCTCACGTACAAAATAAAGTAATCCAACTTGAACTCATAAACTGTATGCTAATACAAATTCTTTAATATTTCCCATGAATCTCTTACTATTTTCAATTCTTAAAATCTACGTCACTGTACTATATAGCATGCTCCACTTGTTGTTAGGGGGTCTTCTTGGCTTTTTGGTGGTGGTCTTCAGATGAAGGCTCATCATCTTCCTAGCATCCTATGAATAAGCTTACTTGTTCCACGTGTACTCTAAGTTTTGTGTTATACATAATTAAGCATTATGTTCCAAAAAGTAATTATTTCATGGATCAAACCACCACCAAACTCCCTTCCTTGGAATAGTCCCAGCTTTGTCCATCTCAAGGCCAGTTCTATCTTAACACATCCTGTATCCCATCACATCTGCAAAGGGCCCATCTCCCTACCTTGGAGTAGTCCCAGCTTAGGCCAATCCAGCTTTGAAACTCTTGTTTATCTACAACTGCATCATGTATCTTATTTCTCTCATATAGCATCTGCCAAGGGGGCCATCTGCTTTGTAAGACTAATCACATCTATTTTTTTCCTTTACTACTTTATCACAAATATTTTGTAAAATATATATTTATAAAATATTAATATAGTTTCAATTAGCATGAACAATTTTCATTTATTACAATTGCTCCCATTTCTCTTTTTAATCATATTGATTCATGCTTTTAATTAGAACTGAATCTCAATTTCTTCTATATACCCAATAATCCAGGTTTTTACACTCTCTCATTTCAGCTTCTAATTTTCTAACATCTCCCATGCTGCATCAAGCTTTTCGCATTCCTTCTCAAATTTGGTTGACATCTCTTGTGCTAGAGTAGTCTCTTTATGTTCAATCAACATCTCTTCAGGTCCCTTCCTTTTGAGTGTGAGTAGATTTAGCTTTTAATATCATCAAAGGATTTGGTTTTCCTTTTGCTGCCAATTCTGGATCAATGGGCATTGCTGTAATTTGCCTTCCTTGTATCACTGGGTGGATTAGTCTAAGAAGACATGGAATCATGCATGGTAAGAATAACAATCCTAATCCAGAGCATAACAGCATAACTCCCACCTTCTTCCACCAGGCTCCTCCAAAGAGGTTATCCCACCAATCTGTTTTTAGAATAGAATTCCACTTTTGAACAGGTACGTGTGCCACCCTTTTAATTTCTTCAGCAAGTTTTGTGATGGCTTCCCCATGATCATCTCTCTCCACACAGCACTCAGATTCCTTAAATATTCCTCAAACTCCCCCTTCTTCGGCCAACAGATAATCTAGGGCAATTCTGGTTTGATATACAAATGCTCACATTTGTGAATGCTGCTTGGCCAGTAACTTCAAGGCATCAGAAGTATGGTTTGATACAACCTCCACTACCACCTGGAGTCTTATCAACCGATTCAATAGATAAATTGGGGTCCTATATCCCCAAGATCCACCCTCAGCCCAAGTTGCTGGGTCATAATATGCTATGATTCTTTCTGCAGGCCATTTGTCTTCCCCCCATTCCTGCTTTCCCCCTGCCTTTGGGAAGTTGAGGTTTAAATCTCTTTTATTCCTTTCTAGAGTCTCATCAAGTGGTGTTCCCAGCATATTGCTCCTAGACTTTGGGATGACGAAGAAGGAGGGTCGTATAATTCCTAAGGTACAGGTTCCCTCCCACTTTAGAGGTAATTCATTCTATGCTCATTGCCCACAAATGCAATATATTCCATCAGGGGCTTCCAGTTATTATGGTGGTGTTTTTTTTTTGTTTTGTTTTTTTGTTTTTTTTTTTTTCTCCTGGTTGTTCCAAGTAGGATTTTAGGTCTTTTATGTACTGGTAGGGGTTAGCTCCAGGACTTTTATGCCAGCAAAAAACAGTTTGATTATTCCACTCACAATTCATTTCCTTTGTTATTCCCCAATACCCAATAAAAGTTTTTCATACCAGTTTTTGGTTTTTTGGTTTTATTATCCAAATTAACTACTAAAGTGGATATACAAGGGGCATATCCTACTACTTCATTATATTTCCTTCCTTCTCTAGTTATAAAGACTGTTCCAATTACTCGATGACTCAAAATCCATCCTTCAGGTGGTTTTAATATCTTGGAAATTTGAGTATAATTCCATTTTAAAAATTGTTCTGGAGCTAGACTCTCACCCCTCCACAGCCATCTTTCAGCCATTCCAAGTCCCCCACAGATCCAGCATTTGGATAATCCTAATTCCATAGCAATTTCTTACATCGAATCTACAAAATGATCTTAGTTGAGGTTGTCAAATCCCAGTCGCTATACTGCTGGTTTAATTGTTCATACAGTTTATCCAGTTCCTTTAATTCTTTCCCTATGGCCTTTTTACATATTTCTTTTGTTTCTTTTTGGTTTTCTTCTTTTTTCCTTAGTGCTGTACCTCCTATACTTGGATCATTCCCATTCTCATCTTTCTCAAAACAAAAAAAAACAAAAAAAAAAAACAAAACAAAAAAAAAAAATCATATGGAGGACAGATTTGATCACTATAAGGATAAGGAGATGGTCCATTAAATCCTGAATTTTTCCCTACCCAATCCTGTTTTCTATTTTTAACACAAACATCTATAAAATTGCTGCAATTGTAGCAGGCAGCACTAACATGTGGATGTGCTGTGAAAAAAAATTCCATCTTGTCTTTGACCCACATGGAGTGATGGCATTTATTACAGGGATCAACATTTTTGGGACTTTGTTTTTGCATCGATTGTTCTCTCGTTGCCCGCTCTTGTGCTACTTGTTTTATTATTGTTTGTTCCTGCATTGCTCATTCCCTTCTCTCATGGACTCTGTCCAGAGTGTCTCCATAGTTTTGGCCAGTTGCCAAGGGCATCATGACAAACACAGTGAAAATAATCTTCAGGAGTTTTGATTTTTTACTGTCTTCAAGGTCCTTTGGGTTGGCCAAGGGCCAAGGGCCAAGATGTTGGTATTCTTGGGAGGAAAGTTTATATCCTGGGATCTAGTCACTGGTGCATTTGGTCTCACTGGTACCCTTGGCCTCATGTTTGTTTCAAGGATGGCACAGATTACTCACAGTTCTTGCAGCACTGCTCTCTCTCTCTCTCTGGGTTAGTCAGCTACTTCCTCTTTTAGTCTAAACCAGCAAAGCTCCAGAGATGTGCCAACCACAATAAGATTTGCTTTTTCTCTACTTCAGTTAACAACCTTTTTTGTTGGTCACGTGTTTTTTTGACATCAGGGATAATTATTAAGAATTCATCGCCACCAATAGGCACATTCACAATGCCAATTCACGTAAGAAATGTGTCTATAGCATGGCACACAAATTCCTTCTCCACAGCAACTGTTAATTATGATACACTGGTCTATAATACTATGAATCGTTTCCTCACTAACCTGCTCAAAAGCTAATATAGTAAAAACTCCTTGGTCTAAATTTTCTATTCATTGAACCACTGCATAAAAGGTTCCATCTTCATATCTCAAAGGTGTTAAAAAAAAATCACTGAAAAAGCTTTTTAAATTTAACTGTTCATGCACGCCATCTAAACAAGTTAAACAAATCAATTGTCTCTCTCTTTCTTTTGCTCTTGTTATTCTCCACCACAAATTAAGGCAAAGCACACAAATAACACAAACCCATGGGCGACACTCTAAGCCATGCTTAGTGCACTCCCTGTGTTCTTGGACTCTTTTAGTAACAGGTGTTTCCAGTCTCCTTTTCTGGAATTGTAGTTCCTCAATGAAATCTGTTAGTGTTAGTCGCTGAGGGCCTCTTAAAAGATTTTCAATCCGTTCAGGCTGTTCCCATTGATCAAGGAAGTGTCTAATCCCTTCCCATTGGCATTCTTCTGCCTCCAAACTCAATGGAGTTGCCGTCAACAGCCAATCCAGAATGCCTAATTTTTCTAATAAATTAAGATTAGTTGCAATTACAAAACACAAACATGTAATTGTAAGCTCTCAAACGA
Organism: Tachycineta bicolor; assembly: GCA_025960845.1. Lineage (NCBI taxonomy): Eukaryota > Metazoa > Chordata > Aves > Passeriformes > Hirundinidae > Tachycineta > Tachycineta bicolor. The sequence continues at coordinate 21,830 of JANEHK010000455.1, read as the reverse complement.
GTTTTATAACATGAACAGGTTAAGCAAGACAATTTATCTTTTTCTGTTGTTTCTGGGAATCCTACTATATCCACATCTTACTTTTATTACTCTTTGTTGTTCTGCAGTGTTCTCAAAGTTACTAATCGTTCCATGTGATACGCCAAATAAATAAATGCTCTTTGTACTTGATCTTCTTTTATATAAGTATCAATGTTGATTTGTGCTAAAACCCATTTGTGCATTCTAAAATCCCATTGTAGTCTACTAAAACATTGTATACAATTAATCATAAAAGCTACATCTCTTTGGTCCCAAGGTACAGGTGTTCTGTGCCAATGTCTTTGTCTCAGCCACTTCATGGTCACGGCTTTACACCTCTCACACTGATGACCGTGTTTGCAGCAACCTTGCTGAAACATGGAATCTTCTCTCAGTGGGATGGCAGCTTCTGACCTTTCTGTACTAAGGATATCTTGAATATCCTGGGGCTGGGTTATTCTTTCAATATGTGTGTGGCACACCAAATGTATTGCAGCATTATGTGAAATCCACAGCAAAAAACGATTTTCCATATGAGCTATAGCCTCTGGGCACCAAATATACTCTCTTCAGCCATGTCGGGGATTAATTGCAATTTTACTTTAAACTTTATTTTGAAATCAATACAATGGCTTAATCAAATTTAAGTCTTTTTTAACTTTACTTTCAGGTTTCTTCGTGTCAAAATAATTTTCCAATCTTTATTTGGTATAGGTCCTTTTACCCTTGAAGCATGAGTCTAGTCTTTTTCTGCCATTGGAACTGTGGTTTTGTCAGGGAGAATCCATTGTCCCTCTTTTAGACTTGCTCCTAGGTTTTTCATGGCTTCTACTTCTGCTAAAGAAAAGTATGGTGTTTGATTTTGTGTTCCTGCTTCCTGAAAAGTCATAATTACATTGCTGTTTTCCCTCAGGGCAGCTTTCTTAGCTTCATCATCACCCATATTGTTTCTTCTTGTTTTAATGTCTCTCCCCCTCTGGTGGCCTTTCACATGAACCACTGCTATCATTTTTTGACTCTTCAAAGCTTTAAGAATTTGAGTTATCAATCCTTGGCGCACTAATCCTTTTCTTTGAGTGTTTATAAGTCCCCTTTCTTTCCAAATTTTCCTAAATGTGTGCACTACCCCAAAGGCATATTTTGAGTTGGTGTGTATGGTCCCTTCTCGATCCTTTAATAGCAGCAATGCACAGAATAATGCATAGAGTTCAATGGCTTCTGCTGAGCAGGATGGGCTAAGAGGACCAGATTGTTTACTCCAGTTTTTCTCCACAAATTATGACATACCTAGATTTCCTTTTTCTGTCTACCACTCAGGATGATGTATCTATAAATAATTTTTCTCCTGTTTTTAATTCTTGTTCTCTCAAATGTGGGCATATTTTTGTTTGTAACTCTATGTCCTCCATGCAAACATGTATTAATTCTTCCCCTGGGTCTCCATAAAGGAATTCAGTAGGGCTTTGTATTTTTGTCACTCTCAGCTCTAATTCAAAGGAGGCTATCAAGATAGCCTCATAATTTAATATTTTGCTATGTTAACCATGTTTTGGCCTTTTTAGGAAGGATTCCCCTAATATTATGGGGGATGTACACTTCCAGTGGTGCCCCAAAGCTTACTTTTCAGGCTTCTTCTACTAACATAGCAGTGATTACCAGAGCTTGCAGCCATGTTGGCCAACTCTTACTAACAGGATCCAATAATATGGAATAATATCCTACTGGCTTTCGGCTTCCTGCCCAATCTTGAGTCGATACTTCATAAGCCATTTGATGAACTGTATTAACAAATAATTGAAAAGGCTTGCCTAAATTGGGAAGACTCAGTACAGGAGCTTGCAGTAGGTCTTCTTTAACTTGCTCCAAATTTTCCTGATCCCTTTCAGACCATTTCAAGTGATTGGTAGGTAATTTCTGATACAGAAATTTTTCTTTTCTGCTAAACCCTTCAATCTCCTGCCTACAATAACCCAAGGGACTCAAAATCAGCTTTATTTCCCTTTTAGACTTTGGGGGTCCCATGTTCAATATTCCTGGAACCCTTTCAGGATCTAGATTTTTCTTTTGCTTACCAATCCAATGACCTAAATACCACGCTTCTGACTCTACAAACTGCAATTTTGACTTTGATATCTTCAGATCATTTTCTCCCAGAAAATTTAGAAGCTTAATAGTACCCTTTCTAGTTTCCTCCTCAGTTTCTCCTGCTACTAACAAATCATCTACATACTGTAGCAGCTTAATTCCTTTGGGTAACTCAAAGGACTTCCAAAGATTTTCTAACGCCCTCCCAAAAAGATTCAGTGCTTCTGTAAAACCTTGAGGTAGCACCGTTCACCTTAATTGTTCTCTCCTACCTGTATCTGGGTCCTCCCACTCAAAGGCAATCCCTACTGCCCTCATCCAGAGGGCAAGTTCAAAAGGCATCCTTTAAATCCACCACACTCTGCCAAATGTAATTAGGAGGTATCTGGCTTAGCTACTCCTGGAAAGCGGGTAATGGTTCTTTGATTTACCGCTCTGAGATCCTGCACTAGTCGGTAGCTACCATCAGGCTTCTTTACCGGCAGGATGGGGGTATTATGTGGTGACACACAGGACTCCAACACCCCCTGATGTACTGAATTCTCAACTGCCGGTTTCAATCCCTCCCAACCTTCCAGTGATATCGGATATTGTTTTACTCGAATGGGGATATCTGGGTTTTGTATTTCAATGCTAATGGGCTGAATGTTTAATTTTCCTGCTTCACCAGTATACCACATGGTGTCACTAATCTCGAAATTATCTTCTACAGTTAAAGGAAAGATTTTAAATTTTCCTTCACAGGGTGTTATTTTACTCCCCAAGGCTATTATTAAGTCCCTTCCTAATAAATTATTATCTGCCTGTGGTATTAATAACAAATCATTCCGTCCAAATTTTTTATCTGATTCAATCTGCACATTTTAATTACAAGAGACAGAAAATCTCCTCCTTTAATCCCAATTACAGAGACACGTTCACGACTTACTTCACATCCTTGTGGTAGTTTTCTTACTGTCGACCTAGTAGCTTCTGTGTCCACCAAAAATGTGATTTCTTCCTTTTGTGGACCTATTTTCAGTTTTATCAAGGGCTCTTCCAGGTGTACAGTCCTCATTAAATAGAGCCCCTGACCCCCCCTAGTCTTCTTGAAACACTTTCTCATCTCTTTCTACAGAATTTTTGTAGATGTCCCTTTTTGTGGCAATGAAAACAAGTGGGTCCTGTACCCCTGGAGGTAGGACAAGAAGTTTGTAAGTGTCCTTTCTGGTGACAGGAAAAACACGTGGATCTCGTATCCCCAGAGGTGGGACCTGTCTTTTTCTGTTGTTTGTTCTTTCCTGAGCACTTCTCTGTATTCATGGTTGTCTTTGTTGCCTTGACTGTTGCCAATAAAATCTGTGGTTTTGTCTTTTGCCTCGCCTCATCTCTTCTCACATACACTTTCTGTGCTTCTCTTAACAATTCCTGAAGCCACCTATCCTGCCAATTCTCTACTTTTTCCAGCTTCTTCCTGATGTGCCCCTAGGACTTAGCTACACATTGTGTTTACAAAAGGACCTGTCCTGCTGCAGCTGCAGGGACTACACCTGAATATAACTGCAAGTCTTTCTTAGTCTTTCTAACCAGTCTGCCAGGGGTTCATCCTTCCCTTGGTGCTCACTTAGAGCTTTCCCTATATTCTGCCCCTTGGGCACTGCTTCCCGGATTCCTCGGATAATCATCCACCGGAGATCACTCCTATTCTGCCTGTGTCTTTCATTCTGATTATTTCAACCTGGATCTTGCATAGGCCATTTCTGATCCCCCTGGTCTGGCCCCTGACATTCTCTATCCCAAACCCTCATTCCTGAATGTCTCACCATTTCTCTTTCTTCTATGGCAAACAAGATTCCTAAGATAGGCTGCAGTTCCACCCAGGTGTATATATTCGGCCCCAAGAACTGATCTGATCTCTCTGCCACTCCAGTAGGATCCTCTAGCAGCCTGCCCATCTCCTTCTTAAACTCCCTAACATCCCCTGTGTTCAGGGGAACACTCACATCACCAATAGGTCTCTGGGTTTGCCATTGGAACTTTTCTAAACGGGTATAGTCCATCTTCCGTTTTTGCTTCCCCATTCCCATCATCACTTCTCCCCATTTCCCCCCACCTCTAGTTCTATGTGCTACTGGCCCCTCCTGAATAGGGGGTGTGTTTGCATTTACAGGAGGACCCTCGGGGGCTTGGGGTTGAACAGGCTGATTAGGTTGCCTATAAGGGGGTGGGAGTTGATCTAATGGGTCCTAGGGCTTGTATGTGTCTTTTTTGGCTGCTTGGCCTCTGGTTTGTAAAGGATAGAATGGAAAACCCTTGCTTCCCTGCCTTTAGGTGACAAATTCACCCTTTCCCCTAGGAAGCCACAGAGCAGCATATTCGCTTTCTTCCAGATTAAAAGGTTCTTTTGAATTCACATACAAATTCAAAGCCTGGTAAATCAAATCTCCAAATGGTTCAAACTTTGGCCAATATAAATTATCTTTTCGGATGATTTCCTTTGTCCATTCAAACATAAAATAATTAATCATTTTCTGCTTACTTTTTCCTCTTCGGGAATCCCATGCATCCCAGAATCGTAACATCATCCCCAGTGGACTGTCATGAGGGATGCTCCACTTCTGAGAACCCCCAAGTATACAAGGCTCTTGTGAATTTCTTTCATAATTCACAGCTCCTGGGTCTAAGGACTTACTTTTCCTCAGACCCATTTTTGGCAGTAATAAACCATGAAATCCCTGGTACCAAGAGATTTTTGGTCTCCCTCACTCACTTCGTGGTTCAGTCCTCTCACTTATTATTTTGTTGCTCTGTCTTGTCTTTTGCCAACTGTTTGCCTCATGCCTAATTCCAATCTTTCTCCCAATCTGTCTTCCCTGAGTATATCCTTCTATTCACTTCCCCTTGCAATCCCTCTTAGTCTTGTACTAGAGTCACCAACTATTTTCTTCTCAAAGAAAATTGAACTTGACTCAATTGCTCCCTCCTTATTCACCTCGCCCAGTGATGAGACCGCTCCTTTCTCCACGAGGACCTTCCCCTGGGTTCTCAGGCCAGGACCCTCCCTGCCTGTCCCTCCCAGGGTTCCTCAGTCATTCTCTCTTTTTGCTTCTCTCCTTTCCCAGCCAGTCTCCTCACAGGGAGCCAAAAACTTGGTACTGGGAGGTGCGCACTTGTGGCAGTGTGTGGATTGTTTTATTTGTTTTATGTAATTTTATACTGTATTTTTATAATGGTTTGTTCCTTGTACCCCCCTGTGTTTTGTAATAGTTTTCCCCCTTATGAGTTAGTTGTATAAGTAGACGTTTTCTGTCAATAATTCCTTCCCTGCACCTGTCCCTGTCATCTTCCCCCCCCCACTCTCCTCGTGGTCGCCCTGTCTGTCACTTGGAGACCCTTCCCTGGATTCTGGAAAGATCCAGGGGAGGTGTCGAGTGGTAGGCTGGTGCCCGGGGAATCCCCTCCTACCGTTCTGTGATTTGTCAATGGTTCAAAGGTTGACACCCCTGTTACACCCCCGTGTTCCCTGTTTGGCTGACCCGTTGTCAGCCCTCCCCCGTTTATAAGTGGCTGTCAAGCTTTGATCTCTGCTCTCTCTGGGCAGCAGTGGTCTGAGGTGGAGCTCCTTGCCGGACTCCCCTTAATAAACTACCTCCACCCTGCCTAAAGAGAGACGACTCTTTTTCCGTCGCAGCCATCGCAAACTCCATCAGGTCCACTCGCTGGTGTGGGGAACCAAGAACCGACCGGGAGGAGGTTACTCGCCTTGCCTGTAACCCCGACCGATCCTTGTAGTGGCAGTACAGAACTGAGCTAGCCTGCACGCCTGCCAGGCGTGAAAGGACACTGCTATACGCACTCGCTTCAGGGGTCTGGGCTACCAGCCCTCATTTTAGACATTCTACACACACACCAACAAACATACAGCTGCCCGCCTGCCCAACCCCAAGGTACTTACACAGTCCATTTTCCCACACGGTTCTTGTGCACAAGACATTTTACAGGCACCTTTACCTTCAGCTGGCAGTGCAATGGCAGCCTTTGTGCGTGCCTCCTATTGCTGGCTTCCTTTGCTTATGCATTATCGTAAGTGGAACTCCTTCTCCATGGGAGCCTGGTCTAAGCTTGGGACCACCTTAAAAGCGCTGGTGGGGAGCTGCTTCCCGAGACTAGCCGTCCTTCCCCAGGCTGGAGTTCCTGAGTTTCAGCATCAAATTTTTATAAATGAAGCTCAGTATGTTTAATTTAATAAGCAACAAAGTTAAATTTAGCAGCAATGCAATTTCATTTAAGTAGCATTTTATATTCAAGCATATACAAAAATTAGGCAGTGATTAATTAAAGATAAGTAATGTTCAGATAAAGCATGAGGAAAACTGACCAGTGTACAGAGGAGGGTGTCTCACACTACTTCACATACAAAACAAAGTAATCCAAATTAAACTTATATACTGTATGCGAATACATATTTGTGGGATGTGGGGTTTCTTTATGAGACCAGACGACTGCTGATGGCAAAACCATGTTCTTTGTCTGGGGTTGGCGGGGGCGGAAATATTTGAGCTAGTTTTAGAGTTTTAGCTCCTTTCCAATCCACGCCAGAGCCAGAGTCAGCCAGGCTGCGCCCGTCCCGGGCTTTTTCCTGGGCGGGACGGGCCTAGAGGCAGGGACAAGCCACTACTCAATGAGGGACAAGGTGGGAGTGGAAGAGATTTGGGTTACATTCCAGTGTGGGAGATGGGCACTGCTGAGCAGGGACAGACCACATGATACAGTTAAAGGGGAACAGGGAAAAAACATTACAAATCTGATGAAACACAGTATAAACCCAATTAATGCATTACAACATTTCCCCCTTTCTTATTAAATTAAGAAGGAGGAAGGCTCAGTTCGTGGGAGATGTTCAGAGTTCAGACCTTGAGTACCTTGTAAGTTGGAGAAGAAAAAAAAATTACATCTAATGCAGATAAACTGTTCAGAGAAACACTGTTAAGGAATAATGATAATTAGAAGGAGAAGGTTCAGCACTTTCTCCTCCTCCAGGCAGCACTGGCCACTTGTGGAGCCTCTGCAGGTGTTTTTGCGATTTTTGGGATGAAAAGTTTCACCCACTTGGCTGGCACCTACTTGGGACCTGAGGGAGTGGACACGCAGGCGTACCCACGACCCCAGGTGATCAGATCATGAGGACCCTCTGTTTCCCTGGTTGCTGGATCCTTTACCATTACCGGTGGCTTTGCTTTCAGCTGCAGTTGGCAGTTCTCTCTGAAATGGTGCACAATTGGTGAGTTAAGATTTTCAAACATACAATTTAAAAAGTTTAGAGTGAACAGAGCCTTGGACAACTGGATTTGGGGTGTTTCTAATTTTAGAGACTGATGTTGTTGGTTGAGGACCCTTTTGAGATTTTGGTGGGTCCTTTCCACAATGGTCTGACCTGTTGGGGAGTAGGGGATGCCTGTTTTGTGCTCTACTCCCCATTGCTGCAGGAAGCTTCTGAACTCCTTGGATGTGTACGTGGGTCCATTATCAGTTTTTATTGATTTGGTGATGCCCAGGAAGGAGAAAGTCTGTATTAGGTGTTTCATGGCATCACTAGACTTCTCCCCTGAGTGGGCAGAGGCATAGACAGCTCCAGAAAAGGTGTCTACAGATACATGGAGATACCTTTGCCAGCCAAAGGACATGATGTGGGTCACGTCCATCTGCCATACCTCACAGCTGTTCAATCCCCTGGGGTTTGCCCCTGCACTTAGGGCGGGGAGTGCGTGTTGCTGGCACGAGGGACACATTGACACAATTGCCCGAACCTGTTCTTGAGTTAGGTGGAACTGGAGGACTAGGCCTGGTGCATTCTGGTGAAAAAGCTGATGGATGATTTTGGCTTGTCCAAAGATGTCTGGGAGTGGGGCCATTTCCACGTGTGCAGCAAGAGCATCAGCCCTTCTGCTGCCCTCGGCTATGAATCCTGGTAAATCGGTGTGTGATCTCATGTGCATCACATAAAATTGTTGCCCTCGGTGGGAGATCAGATTTATTAGTTTTGAGAGCAAGTTGAAAAGTGCAGCATTGGAGACCTCACTCCGTACAGCTTGTTCAGCTCTGGACACTACACCTACTACATAGGCCGAATCTGTGATCAAATTGAATGGTTCAGGAAACTTTTCAAAAGCTCTAACAACTGCAGCCAACTCAGCTACCTGAGGTGATCCTTCCACCTCAACAATATCTTTCTCCCGCTGCTGAGTTTGAGGATTTTTCCATGTTATTGCTGATTTATGAGATGTTCCAGATGCATCTGTAAAAACAGTTAAAGCCTTTAAAGGCCTCCTGCTCTGAACACTTTTTAACAATAATTTGAACTGAATTTGTTCTCTAAAGAATTTGTGAGCAGGCCGATGAATTGAAATTTGACCTGTGTAGCTATCCAGAGCAAATTGCAAAGCTTCATTTTCATGAACCAGGTGCTCCAACATTGCTTTTGTGATTTGGCCCAAGTTTATCTCAATTGGGATGTGAATACATTCAAAATCATTTCCTGCCAACTCCCTGATCCAGGTCCTGGCTTTCCAGATCAATTCTGCTACCAGTTCCTGTGGCCTGGTCATTCTTTTGGACCGGTGGTGACTGAGGAAAACCCACTCTGTGATTAAGAGGGGATCCCTACAGTCTTTGTCCTTTTTTGATTTTTCCACTCTTTCCCACTGAAAAGTCATGCCGTGTAAGTGTGGCAATTTTCCTAAAATGATGAATTTGAATGGCAAGTCTGATTTGCACCTGTTGGCCTGTCTGGTGGCCATACAGTCCTGTACCTTTTCTAGGGCTGCTCTTGCCTCTTGGGTGAGGGTCGTCGGAGAACTTAGCTCCTCTCCCCCTTTTAAAAGATTAAAGAGGGGGTCTAGGTCTTCAGTGGTCAGACCTAGCCAAGGTCTTACCCAGTTTAAGGACCCACACAACTGCTGGACATCTGCTTAGGTCTTGTTATTTTTGACAACCAATTTTTGCGGCACAATGGTCTGCTTACCAGTCTCCAGACCCAGGTTTTTCCAAGGCAGCATCCTTTGAATCTTTTCCTCCTGAAGCTCAAACCCTGCAGCAACCAAAGAATCGATTGTCAGGTCAAGCGCGTGGGACAGTAAGTCATCATTGGGGGCACACACAAGCACACCATCCATGTAGTGCAGGATGATGGCTTCTCCTACAGCTGTGCGCACCAGGGACAGCAGGGAAGAGAGGTACCACTGACAAATAGATGGCGAGTTTTCATCCCTTGGGGAAGAAATTTCCAGTGGTATCTTTTCCTCAGGGCTTCTTGGTTGAGGGTAGGAACCGAGAAGGTGAAACGTGGGGCATCGTCAGGGTGCAGAGGGATCTGGAAAAAACAATCTTTTATATCAGTAGTTGCCAAATTCCAATTTTGGGGGAGAATTGCAAGGGATGGCATCGCTGGTTGGAGAGAATCCATGTCCTCAATGACATTATTAATTTGACGGAGATCGTGGAGGAGCTGCCACTTGCCTTTGTTTGCCTTTTTCGTAACAAAGACTGGGGAATTCCACGGAGATGTGGTTTCTACAATGTGACCTTTAGCTAACTGTTCATCCACTAGCTCCTGAAGCACCTTCAATTTTTCTTTACTGAGCAGCGACTGCTCTACCCAGACTGGTGAATCAGTTTTCCAATTGAGTTTCTGCGTAGGGCATTCTTCAGTGGCTGCAGCCTGAAAAACCAGGGAGGCAGCTGGAACCCCAATTGTGACCCCCCACTGGGCCATCAGGTCTCTCCCCCACAAGGGCTCTGAATAATCTAAAACAAATGGACTCAATGTAGCTAATTGTCTGTCTGGCCCCTTAATTTGCACAACACCTTTTGATTGTTTTGCCCATTTCATTCCCCTTATACCTTCTATCTGCCCAGCCAAATTTTGCACTTCCCAAGGTGAGGGCCACATCCTTTCTGGTACAATCATTCCATGCGCGCCTGTGTCCAAAACCCCTTTGAGGTTTATTACTTCCCCACTGTGACAGACCTCACACCCTATTAGGAGTTTGTCCCACTCGTGTGGGGCAAACCTCAAGGTGTTTGTTCCTTTGATGTCTTTTTTAGGGAATGGGTCAGGTGCTGGAATTGCCTGAGCTATTATCTGCCCTTTAGGCAGAAACAAAGGTGGACGGACACAGCGCAGCCAGAGAATTAGTTGTTTAGGGTTTGATGCGTCGAGACCTGGAAGGATCTCGATCTCTCTCGGTGTGTACTTGGTGTCCCCAAGGATGACATGCTTACTGCAAACATGTTGCCAGGAGCCTAGCACTTGTAGATCCAATGAACCTAAATGCCAGTCTGTGTCACTTAGGTGCAAGGAACCTGTCAGTTGAACCAGAAAAGGCTTTTCGAGACATTCTGTGGTTAGATAGGGTCTGCTTACGTCATGATCTGAAAGGGTCATATCTGGTGACTTCTGCTGAAAGGTAGAACTGGTTATAGCAGGATTATTTAATTTAACATTTGCATTTTCTAGTTTTTTATCCCTCTTCCTCAGACTTGCCCTATTTATGTTGGCATGCTGGGCAAGCCGGCACTCACATTTTAGTTTTTTGAAAAAATTCCCTTTGAACCTGTCATGGGTTAGTACAATTTAGTTTTTAGTTATAAAAGAATGTAAATAATTCTCCAGGTGTCCTAGGGTAACTTTATGATGCTTGTATCCTCAGTTGTCTGTTCTGTTTGTGCTGTATATTGAGTCCTGTGCCTTTAAGACTGGTTCTAAGAGCAAGGAGAAGCGCGGAGTTTGTTTTGAGAAAACTGCCTGACTCCTCCACATTCTTCTGCGGACGGTGTGTTCGGCGGAGACTTGGAGACACTGCAGGACAGAGATCTTTTTGCTTTTAGTTAGTTTCAGTTAGCTAGGGCAGTTCCCTGGACTTTTTTTTTTCTTTCCTTTTTCTTGGAACTGCTTAAACCTGCTCTAGACTGAAAACCCAGGGAAGCACTGGGGGCTGCACCTGCGGCCCACTGGGACCTGGACCTCGGCATTTTCCAGCAGCGCCGGAGGGACTGGGACTGAGGAGAGACTGAGAGAGAGCCGAGCTCCACCCACGGCAAGGACTTTCTCAATTTGCCATCTCACTCCAGAAGGAGAGGTTTTATTATTTCATATTATTAATTCTTTATACTTGTATGCACTTTGTTTGTTTAGTAAAATAGTTTTTTCCACTTTTCTCCACAAAGGTTTTTTTTTTTTTTTTTTTTTCCCGGACTGGTTGGAGGGAGGGGCCACTTGGGTTTGCTTCCCAGAGGGATCCTATGTTTGGGTTTTCCCCCAAATTTGTCTCCAAACCAGGACAGGGATAAAGAGTAAAATATCCTAAAGTAACTTTATAATGCATGTATCCCCAGTTGTCTGTTCTGTTCTCTTTGTGCTGTATATAAAGTTCTGTGATTTAAAACTAGTTCTAAGGACAAAGAAAAATGCAAAGTTTATTTTAAAAAAACTACCTAACTCCTACACATTCTTCTCAACATAAGGTGTTAAACAAAAGCTTAAAAAAACCTGCAAAACAAAAATATTTTTGCTTTTAGTTAGTTTCAACTAACTAAAATGGGAAAATTCCCTAAACTATTATTTCCCTTTTTTCTTTAAAACTATTTAAACCTACATTAAACTAAAAGACAAACAAACAAAAAAGCCCCACTAAAAGCTTATACCTGCAGCCCACCAGGGCCTGGACCTTGGCATTTTCCAACAGCACGAGAAAAGCTAAAACTAATAAAAAACTAAAAAAAAAGCCAAGCTGAATCCATAGCATGAACTTTGTCAATTTACCATCTCACTCCAGAACAAAAAGTTTTATGGCTTCATAGTATTCATTCTTTATACTTACATGCACTTTATTTGTTAAATAAAATAGATTTTTTTTTTTTTTTTCCTGAGAAAGTTCTTTACCAGACTGGTTGGGGGGAAGGGCCATTTAAATTTGCTCCCCATTCAAAAGTTTTATCCTAAATTTACCCTAAACAAAAAAAACAGGTGACCCAAGTGCAGTGTCCCAGGGAGGGCTGCCATGGAAGCAGTGCCCAGTACTGCCCCTTTCTGTCTGGCTGAGCTGGCCTTTGGCCCTGGCAGTGGTGTTTGCTGCTGGATCCGCGGCGCCTGAGCAGCCAGCACGGCACAGGGCAGGTGGCCATGGCACAAGCCCCCAGCAAGGGATCCCCTCTGGCTCTGGGCAGTGACACCAGCCCTGAGCAAGGGGCTGGAGCAGAGGGGTCAGTGCAGTGTCCATGGCCACAGCCCCTTGCAATGGGCCAGGGCAGGGTGGGATGATGATCCACCCTCTCTCCTGGCCCAGGGCAGGGCTGCAGTGCTCTTGGTGGCACCTTGGGCTTGGCACACACTGGAGGAGGGTTTCTGTTTTCACTGGGGAAACTCAGGAGTTTTAGATTGCTTCAAAAATAAAAGAAAAAAAACCCTTCTTTGGTTGTATGCATCCAGGTCTCCAAGGAAAGCAGGTCGCAGGTGAGTGAAGAGAGATTGGATGGGGCTGGGTGATGTGGAGCAAGGTCGTACACACTGGGTCAGACCTCAAGGCACAGCTTCTCTGAGCAGGCCAGACCTTCTTGGAGACCCTGGTTCAGTATCAACCACAGAACGCTGCAATCACCTCTTGTGTAAGGAGAACAGTAATGAAATATGCACTTGAAAGTAGTAATACATATTTCTTAGAAGCTCCTTGAAATATTTCTCCATAACCGCAGCAGGAAAACTTCCAATTGAATGGCACCATACCAGAGGGGATTCAAGGCACAGACATGGTTTGTCAGGACTTGCTTGGTCCTGATGAGCCCCGTGGTGGATTTGGTGTTAAACCCTGTAACCTCAGGCCCTTAAAGGAGATTGCACAAGCCTTTCCAGGAGTGAAAGTCAGAAGAAAAACCCAAAGTGTCTCAATGCCTCAATGGGTCCCACAGAGGTCCATTCCCAACACAGGCTCCTCATGGAGTTCATGAAGGATAGAAATGGAGGCCAAGATTGCACAAAAACCTCTCAGAGACTCAGTGAGGGAAGAAAATTCCAAAGTACCCTAAACACCTTGAGTATCTCAAAGTGATAATGAACCTCACCAAGTGTCAATGCAAAGCTCTCAAGGGACTCATTTGAGCAGATAATTGAAGGCCAGAATTGCACAAAAACCTCACAGAAACTTGGTGCCTCAAAGAAGTACTTAAATTACCCCTGAGTACCTTGAGGCATTAATGATCCCCCCCTGAGTGTGGTAACTGGCTAAGAATCTCTAGGGAATAATTAAAGCAGATAATTGGAGGGCATGATTGCACAAACCTCTCAGACTCAGTGTTAAAAATAAGTTCCTTAATAAATTCTGAGCATCCTGAAGTATTAATGACCCCCACTGATTATTTTACTGTCTAAGAATTCCAAGGGACTAATTAAAGTAGATAACTAAGGCCATGATAACAATTTTAAAAGGGAAACACCAAGTACCTTAAAACAACTGAAGTACCTTGAAGCATGAATGAGCCCCACAGAGTGTTGTTACTTACAAAGCCTCTCAAGGGACTCATTAATGCAGATAATTGGAGGCCAGGATTGCACAAACCTCTCAGAGAATCCCAGGAAAAAGCAAAACCAAAACCCAAAAACCTTTGAATGCTGCCAGGAGCAGCATTCAGGAGCCCCCCAGGGCCATTGCTGACCAAGGCTCCCCAGGGACTCCTTCCAGCACATCCTTGAGGCCACTGGGATGTGAAGGGGATGCTGAGGGCAGCACAAGGGGCTGACAGTGCCCAGCCTTGCTGGGGCTGTGCCAGGAGGCCCCAGGGCCTCAGGACAAGGTGTCTCCTCACAGCCCTTGGTGGCACAGAGGCTGCTGTGCCCCAGGGCACCAGGACTTGGCTTCTCTTTGTCCCCACCTGTCATCACTACCTCCAGTTCTCTGCTCTGGCTGGGGCCTGGGGACACTTCCTCTGTCCTGTCCCTCAGTGGGACCCATTAAAACTTCAAGAAACTTTGGAGTTGGATTCTGACTTGGAATTCTTGAGAGGTTTCTTCAGCTCTCTCTCAGGGACTGATGTTCAGTGCCTGAGCACAAAGCCTGAGAGGGTCATTAAAGTCCTTGTGCTGTGTCTGTGCTACTGAGCTGGGCCTGGCTCTTGGCACAGAGACAGCTCCTGGCAACCAAGAAAAGCTTCAAAAACACATCTCTCTTGATGAGCAACACTTCTCCCAGCCCAGCAGGGCTGGGGCACTGCCTGCAGCCAACCCAGGCACAGCACACAGGCACAGAGAGCTTCAATCACTCAGGGCTGGGAAGGAGCTGAGAAGTGACTGCGGGAGAATCACTCCCAGCCCTTGACACAGGAACCTCTGGCTGCAGGACAAGGCAGCTGCAGCTCTTGCAGGGATCTCCTAAAGCTGCAACATCCCAATGCCTACAGACTCTGTGAGTACATTCTCTGATTATCTCTTGTGCAGAGCAGCCAGGGGTGCCCAGGGCTGTCCTGCAGAGCAGGGTGCTGCAGCCCAGGGTGCTGTGCTGGGGCAGGGACTCTGCTGCCTGCCAGGGACAGCTCTCAGCCGGCCCTGGGAGCTGCTCACAGCACTGGGGGACAAGATCTGGGTGGAAGGAGACAGCTGGTAAGGAGTGGAACTGTTTTCCTTGTGTGGTGAGGATGCTGCATTGTTCAGGACTGCTCCCAGCATGACATTTAACTGCAGAATATTTCCAAGTAGATTATACAGGGAGCACAGCAAGGCAGGGGCTACATGTAATTAAAAATCCTGCTTTTTTAATCTACTGCTCTTTGTTGCCTGAAGGGGAAGTTGCACATAGATATTCATCTCTCCTTTCAGGTTGAGAAAAATCAAACAATTTTCTCTCAGATCTTAATAAACCAGGCAGTGACAGAAATCAGCAGAGGGTCCCTTGCAGGCACCATCAGTGTCACTTTTTCAGCTTCCTCAGGGTTGCTCTGAGGTTGCCATCAGAGCCTGCAGAGCCAGAGCTGCCGCTGGGCAGTGCCTGAGCTGGGAGGGCTCTGCAGGGCAGAGCTGAGCCCCCAGGGCTGGGCTGGGCTCTGGCAGCACTGGCAGGGTCCAGCCCTGGGCACAGGGAAGCAGCTGCAGGCAGGGACAGCTCCAGGCAGCAGAGCCCTGGGCAGGCAGTGGGGGGAAAGTGCCACCAAGCTGTGATGGGATATTGAAAGTCCTCTCCAAACTGAACTATTCCATGATATCTTTTTTCACAGATCTCCATGTCCAGCAGGAGCAAATGTCCAACAGCAGCTCCATCAGCCACTTCCTCCTGCTGGCACTGGCAGACACGCGGCAGCTGCAGCTCCTGCACTTCTGCCTCTTCCTGGGCATCTCCCTGGCTGCCCTCCTGGCCAATGGCCTCATCATCAGCGCCGCAGCCTGCGGCCACCTCCTGCACACGCCCATGTTCTTCTTCCTGCTCAACCTGGCCCTCACCGACCTGGGCTCCATCCTCACCACTGTCCCCAAAGCCATGCACAATTCCCTCTGGGACACCAGGACCATCTCCTTCGCAGGATGTGCTGCACAAGTCTTTTTCTTTTTGTTGTTCATGTCAGCAGAGTATTCACTCCTGACCATCATGTGCTATGACCGCTACATGTCCATCTGCAAACCCCTGCACTACGGGACCCTCCTGGGCAGCAGAGCTTGTGCCCACATGGCAGCAGCTGCCTGGGCCAGTGACTTTCTCTATTCAATGCTGCACACAGCCAATACATTTTCCTTGCCCCTCTGCCATGGCAATGACCTGGGGCAGTTCTTCTGTGAAATCCCACAGATCCTCAAGCTTTCCTGCTCCAAATCGTATCTCAGGGAACTTGGGCTCATTGTATTTTCCATTTCTTTAGCATTGTGTTGTTTTGTGTTCATTGTTTTCTCCTATGTGCAGATCTTCAGAGCTGTGCTGAGGATCCCCTCTGAGAAGGGACGGCACAAAGCCTTTTCCACCTGCCTCCCTCACCTGGCTGTTGTCTCCCTGTTCCTCAGCACTTCCACATTTTCCTACCTGAAGCCCTCCTCCATCTCCTCCCCATCCCTGGACCTGGCCCTGTCAGTTCTGTACTCGGTGGTGCCTCCAGCCCTGAACCCCCTCATCTACAGCCTGAGGAACCAGGAGCTCAAGGCTGCAGTGTGGAGACTGATGACTGCAGGGTTTCAGGAACATTGAACTGCTGGCCAATTTCTGCAAATCAGTTGTAATAAAAATCATCTTTGATACTTCTTGTTAGTTTCATTTTGGAGGATGTTTCTATTCATTTTAGGTTTTTTCATACTGTCCACAAAGAAATGTCAATTTTTGTACGATTTCTCATTTTGTTTCTCTCCACTTTCCCTGTGGTCACAGACTGTGTCAATGAGTGGCTGTGCTCTTGGTGGCTTTAAAGAAACTAAAAGATCTCCCATCCAAGTTTTCTGCAGAGATCCCCCTTTTGTTCCCTTCTCTTCAGCTGCAGCAGCAGTGTCTGTGTGCAGAGCTGGGGCAGATCAGTGCTGGCACAGCAGCTGTGCCCAGGAGCAGCAGCACTTGGTGTTGCCAGTGCTGCTCCCGTGCCCCTGCCCCGCTGCCCTCCTGGCCCTGGTGTTGCTGTAGGGCCTGAGTGCTCTCGGGGCCGGGCACAGTGCTGGGGGTGGCAGTGCCGGGGCTGCAGCAGGGACAGGCCATGGGCACTGCTGGGGCAGCGCTGACGCCTCAGGGCAGGGCCTGGGGGCTCCAGGCTCCTTGCCCAGGCTCTCTCCAGAACACGCCCAGGCCAATGCTCAGCAGAGAAAAGCCCCGTGAGCAGCCCCAGGGTGGCCGTGGGCAGGCTGGGGGCAAACAGCATGGCTGGGGCTCTGCAGGGTCCCTGGGGGAGACGGGAAGGAGCAGCAGAGCAGGGGCTGATCCATCCCCACTGTGCTGGACACCCCAGGGCAGCGTCCCAGAGCGTCCTCATGCACCTGCCAACAACATCCCCCCTCTGCAGCCCTGGCCTCTCCCCCAGCTCACACAGGGGCCGCATCCTTGCAGGCACAGACACGGCAGCACTGGCTCAGGAGCCCCTGTTTGCACTGCCCAGAGCAGGCGTGAGCACCCCCATGGTGCTGGTGTGGGGAGATGAACCTGAGTGAGCACAAATGCCATCATCAGCCCCTGGGGCCAGGAAGGGCTGGGGGACAGCAGGGAAACCACTCAGGTTTGTGGTGGCCTCTGAAGTCAGCCAGAGAGTTTGTTCCCATGAGCTGTGGGTTTCTTGTGCCAGTGCAGATGTTGTTGCTCAGAGCCAGGGCTGCCTGGCAGCCACCCCTAAACTGCCCTGAGCCTTTCCTTCGCTTCACCGGGGCTTTCTTCAGTAGTCCTGGTACAAATTTCTTCCTGTTGCTCACCCCTGCTCCCACCCCTGTTCTGTCCCCTGCATACAGCCCATTCCTGGTTGCCCTTTCCTCTTTGGCCCCACTCCCCATTTCAGTTCCTGAGTTCCCAGCACCATGGGAACATCCCTTGGGGAGCAGGATCATCCTCCAAGTGCTTCAGGAATTGTCTGCAGGCTCCTGCAGTGCCTCGTGCTGCTCCCTTGCCACAGGCACCACAGGGCCAGGGGGGCACATCTGGGCTGCTGTGTCTGGCTGTGGGGCTCCCTGTTGTGGGCAAGGAGGAGGAGCTGCAGAGGCTCTGCAGGACTGACAGGATGGGCTTTGGGGCTGTGAGGAGAAGCTGAGGTACCTGGGCTGCTGGACCTTCTGGAGAGGAGGCCCAGGGCTCATCCTGCAACTGCTGCAAGGGTGGCTTCAGAGAATTACAGAATCAGCAAGGTTGGAGAACATCTTGGACATCATCAAGTCCAACCTGTGTCCTGACACTGCCTTGTCTCCCCTGAACCTCCTCTTCTTCAGGATAAAAAAACCCAGCTCCCTCAGGTGCTCCTCACAGGACTGGTGTTCCAGACCCTTCACCAGCCTTGTTGTTCTTCTCTGGACATACTCCAGTGCCTCCATGTCTTTCTTAAATTGGGGGTCCAGTACTGGACACAGCACTTGAGGTGCTCCCCAAGGAGTGCTGAACACAGGGGAAGAATCACTGCCCTGCTCCTGCTGGCCACACTATTTCTGATCCATAGGAGTGCCAGGGGTTGGATGAAGGAAATGGTGGGGAGGGGGCAGGGACAAAGTCTGATTTATCATCACCCATGTAGGGTCTTGATTTTTACATCTATTTAGAATGCATTTAATGTGCTGAGAATCAATATCAATTGGACATTGTAGATATCAATCTATAAGTATGTACTAAATGAAAATAATTCATGCTAATTGTAATTGTATCAATATGTATCAATATATATGTATTTATATATATTATCAATATTGTATCTATATATATATATTTGAAAATACTTGTTATAAAATAGCAAAGAAAAAGGTAGATCTGATTAGTTTTAAAAAGCAGATGGGCCCCTTGGCAGATGCTACATGAGAAAAAGAAGATACAGGGTGCAGTTTGAGATAAGCAAGAGTTTCAAAGCTGGATTGGCCAAAGCTGGGACTACTCCAAGGTCGGGAGATGGGCCCTTTGCAGATGTTATGGGATACAGGATGTCTTAAGACAGAACTGACCTTGAGATGGACAAAGTTGGGACTATTCCAAGGCTGGGAGTTTGGGTGGTGGTTTGACCCATGAAATAATTACTTTTTGGAACATAATGCTTAGTTATGTATAACACAAAACTTAGAGTACACACGCAGCCAGTAAGGTTATTCAGGGGACGAGAGGAAGATGATGAGCCTTCATCTGAAGAAAACCACCAAGAAGCCAAGAATACCCCCTAACAACAAGTGGAGCATGAGCTATGTAGTATAGTGACATAGATTTTACAAATTGAAAATAGGAGGAGATGTATGAGAAGTATTAATGATTATATATTAGCATACTGCATATAGTTTTAAGTTGGATTACTTTGTTTTGTACATGAGGTAGGGTGAGAAACGCCCCCCTCTGTACCCAAGTCATATTTGCTTATGCTTTATCCACACATTACTTATCTTTAATTAATCACTGCCAATTATTTTGTATATGCTTGATTATAAAATGCTACTTAAATTAAATTGAATTGCTGCTAAATTCAACTTTGTTGCTTATTAAAAGAGACATATTGAGCTTCATTTATAACAATTTGGTGCCGAAACCCAGGAACTCCAGCCTGGGGAAGGATGGCTAGTCTCAGGAAGGAGCTCCCCACCAGCTCTTTTAAGGTGGTCCCGAGGTTAGACCAGGCTCCCTTGGAGAAGGAGTTCCAATTACAATAATGCATAAGCAAAGGAAGCCAGCAAAATGAGGCACACACAAAGGCTGCCATTGGAGTGCCAGCTAAAGGTAAAGGTGCCTGTAAAACATCTTCTGCACAAGAACCGTGTGGGAAAACAGACTGTGTAAGTACCACGGGGTTGGGCAGGGGGGCAGCTGTATGTTTGTGTGTGTGCAGAATATCGAAAATTGGGGCTGGTAGCCCAGACCCCCAAAGCAAGTGTGAACCTCTCAGTACCGTGTTTTCAGCTCTCTGTGAGGAGACCAGCCGGGAAAGGAGGGAAGAGAAAGAGCATGAGTGAGGATCCCTGGGAGGGACTGGCAGAGAGGGTCCCAGTTCGAGAACCCGGGGTAAGGTCCTCGAGGAGAAGGGAGTGATCTTATCACTGGGTGAGGTGAATAAGGAGGGAGCAATTGAGTCAAGTTCAATTTTCTTTCAGAAGAAAATAGTTGGTAACTTTAGTACGAGACTAAGAGGGATTGCAGGGGGAAGTGGCTAGAAGGATATAGTCAGGGAAGACAGATTGGGAGAAAGATTGGAATTAGGTATGAGGCAAAGAGTTGGCAAAAGACAAAGTGCAACAGAATAATAAGTGAGAGGATTGAACCACAAAGTGAGTGAGGGAGACCAAGATTCTCCTGGCACCAGCAGTTTCTTGATTTGTTGCCACCAAAAATGAGTCTAAGGAAAAGTAACTCCTTAGACCCAGGAGCTGTGAATTATGAATGAAATTCACAAGAGCCTGGTATACCTGGGAACTGTGAGGGGGGTTCTCAGAAGGGAAGCATCCCTCAGGACAGTCCACTGGGGATGATGTTATGATACTGGGATCCATGGGAATCCTGAGAGGAAAAAACAAGCAGAAACTGATTAATAATTGTATGTTTGAATGGACAAAGGAAATTATCCAGAAAGATAACTTATATTGGCCATATTCCGGATCATTTGAAAATTGGATTTGTCAGGCTTTGAATTGTATGTGATTTCAAAAGAACCATTTAATCAGGAAGAAAGCAAATATGCGGCTCTGTGGCTTCCCAGGGGAAAGGCTGAATTTGTCACCCAAAGGCAAGGAAGTGAGGGTTTTCCATTCTATCCTTTACAAACTAGAGGGCAAGAAGCCAAAAAAGACATACACAAGCCCTAGGATCCGTTAGATCACCTCCCACCCCCTTATAGGCAACCTCATCAGCCCGTTCAACCCCAAGCCCCCGAGGGTCCTCCTGTAAATGCAAACACACCTCCTATTCAGGAGGAGCCAGTAGCACATAGAACTAGAGGTGGGGGGGACAGGGAGAAGTGATGATGGGGATGGGGAAGAAAAATGGAAGATGGACTATACCCGCTTAGAAAAGTTCCAATGGCAAACCCGGAACAGAGACCTATTGGTGATGTGAGTGTTCCCCTGAACACAGGGGATGTTAGGGAGTTTAAGGAGGAGATGGGCAGGCTGCTAGAGGATCCTCTTGGAGTGGCAGAGAGATTAGATCAGTTTTTGGGGCCAAATATATATACTTGGGTGGAACTGCAGTCTATCTTAGGAATCTTGTTTACAAAGGAAGAAAGAGAAATGACTAGACATTCAGGAATGAGGGGTTGGGATAGATAATGTCAGGGGCCAGAGCAGGGGGATCAGAAATGGCCTATGAAAGATCCAGGTTGGAATAATCAGAATGAAAGACACAGGCAGAATATGAGTGATCTCCGGTGGATGATTATCTGAGGAATCCGGGAAGCAGTGCCCAAGCGTCAGAATATAAGGAAAGCTCTAAGTGAGCACCAAGGGAAGGATGAACCCCTGGCACACTGGTTAGAAAGACTAAGGAAAGCCTTGCAGTTATATTCAGGTGTAGACCCCGATGCTGCAGCAGGACAGGTCCTTTGAAAACACAATTTGTAGCTAAGGCCTGGAGGCACATCCGGAAGAAGCTGGAACAAGTAGAAAATTGGCAGGATAGGGGGCTTCAGGAATTGTTAAGAGAAGCACAGAAAGTGCATGTGAGAAGAGATGAGGAGAGGCAAAAGACAAAACAACAGATTTTAATGGCAGCAGTCAAGGAAACACAGACAACCATGAATACAGAGGAGCGCTCAGGAAAGAACAAACAACAGTAAAAGGCAGGTCCCACCTCTGGGGATACGAGATCCACGTGTTTTTCCTGTCGCCAAAAAGACACTTTCAAACTTCTTGTCCCACCTCCAGGGGTACAGGACCCACTTGTTTTTATTGCCACAGAAAGGGACATCTACAAAAATTCTGTAGGAAGAGGCAGCAAGATGAGAAAATGTTTCAAGAAGACTTGGGGGGTAAGAAGCTCTGTTTATTGGGGACTGAACACCTAGAAGAGCCCTTGATAAAACTGAAAATAGGTCCTCAAAATGAAGAAATCACATTTTTGGTGGACAGACAAGCTACTAGGTCC
>JANEHK010000454.1:937-26136 GCA_025960845.1 Tachycineta bicolor | reverse complement strand
AAAGAAAGAAAGAAAGAAAGCCAAGGGGCCTTCCTTCACTGGGAAGAGAAGAATCCTCCTACTAGGCTGTCCTCAAGCTACTTGTGCAGCAGATGTGCCTGAGGAATGGTCATTGCTTGCAGTTTCCAGTTCTGTGTGTGAGTGCATCTGAAAGTCCTGAAGGAGGGAGCAGCTCTGCTGGGGAAAGAGTGGTCTTTTCCTTGGTGGTTGTTGTTGTTGGGTTCTTTTGTTTGTGTTTGTTCTTTTTTGAACTTTTCCTGTCGGCTCTGGGCAGAGCTCTGTCAGTCTATGTGCCACTTGTCTGTGGCACTGTGGAGGTGGCCTGGAGGAACTTCCCCGAGCTGTGTTCAGAAGATTCCACGTCAGCCCAGGCCGGGGTGCTCAGTGGCTGGTCAGTTTGCTGTGACTTATTAAATAAATAAATTGTAGGGGTCTCATGTATTGATCTAGTATCGATACCCAACTGTGACTGACAAAAACTCCCTAACAGTTTAAAGTTAGAAAGTGCATGTTTATTACCGCCGGGCAGCGTGCGGGATAGTTCCCTAATTCGCACTGAGAAATTCACAGGTAATTACAAAGTCTTGTATTTACGAAAGTGTTGAATACCCAAAATACAAATGCATATTCATACCCCTGTCACCTCCCACTCCTCGCTTTGTATGCTAATTGGCAAAAAGGTTATTAAGCATGTGTACTTTGTTTCTTAAAATGAGTCGGGGGTCTATCCTGGGGAGGGGTCACCAAAAATGAGGAAGTAAGATGAGTCTTCCTTGTCCTGACCTTTCTACCTTCTCAGTGCATTCGTGATGAAGAATTCTTGGTAAAACTTAGAGTTTCCTGCATTGAAAGGGTTCTTCAAGCAGGAAGTCTGCAGTTATATCTTATTTACCACATTTTGTTTTTCATTACAAGCACAGCTACATAAACATAAACCTGACAAGCAATGAGTTACTAAATCCAGGGTATCTAATCTAAGTTCTGGCTTCTGTTAACTGTGAACAAAGCTTGCCTATCTACTTCAGCTATTTCAGCAACTTATTATCTTAACTTTCCTAAAAATCCCTAATTCTTCAAATTTAATGTCTCAGCTGATTGGGTGGGCTCTGGAAGCTTCCCTTGGAGTGTCTCCAAGGCATAGAATGTTGGAACTGCCCCTAGCCATGGTGTCACAGAGAGGGGAACATTGGAGCTGTGCCACTCCTGGTCTGGCCCCAAGAGCTCTGGCAGCACCTGGAGGAAACACGAAGGCTGAGCTGGAAGGGAGGCAGAGGGATCATGGAGTGCAGGCCCCTGCCCTGCACAGACAGCCCAAGAGTGGCAGCCTGGGCATTCCCGGGAGCGATGTCCAAAGGCTCCTGGAGCTGCAGCAGCCTCAGAGCTGTGAGCATTGCAGTGGCCACAGAGCTCTGGGGAAAGGTCCCGGCCCTGGCTTGGGGCTGGGCCAGTGGCCCAGGGAGCAAATCAACTTGCAGCTGCTGCCCCAGAGCAGGGAAAGAGCAGGAATTGCTGGCTGGGAGAGACTCTTGCCAAGGGCCTGCAGCACCAGGACACAGGCCATGGCTGGATGCTGCTTGGGGCCAGGGTGAGCTGGGATGTGGGGATGGACTTGTTCCCTGGGAGGGCGGTGGGGCCCTGGCACAGAGTGGGAGGAAAAGCTGCGGCTGCCCTGGAATGGCTGGAAGTGTGCAAGGGCTGGTTGGAGGGGACTTGGTGGCCTGAAGACATGGCATAGTCTGGTCTGTTGTGGCCAGTGTAATGTGGGGATTGCAGTGTGAGAGGTTTTGTGAAAGTGTGGAGGGGTAGTGTGCAAGGGCTGGTTGGAGAGGACTTCTTGCCCAGAGGGGATGGGATGGGATGGGATGGGATGGGATGGGATGGGATGGGATGGGATGGGATGGGATGGGATGGATCAGTGTAATGTGGGTGTAATTGCAGTGTGGGGATGGCAGGAAAGTTGGGAGGAGTAGGGATTGCACTAGGGGGATGGGGTGGTTTGTGCTCTTGGAGTAGGGGAGAAGACGGACAGAAAGCAAGAGACAGTTTTTGATGGCTGCTGGTGATTTTAGGAATTTTGGGGCCTGGAAATGTCTTGTGGGAGGTTTCCTTGAAATTGGGAAGGCTGAGTTTAAGGTGCTGTGTTGCGCAGGGCTGAGATGGAGTGGCAGTGATTTTGGGAGGGTAAGGGCACCTGCTCCCAAGAAAGAAAGAAAGAAATGAGAGAGAGAGAAGGGAAGGAAGGAAGGAAGGAAGGAAGGAAGGAAGGAAGGAAGGAAGGAAGGAAGGAAGGAAGGAAGGAAGGAAGGAAGGAAGGAAGGAAGGAAGGAAGGAAGGAAGGAAGGAAGGAATGGTTTTAAATGAAGCTCTATATGTCTAATTTCTTAAGCAATGAAGTTCAATTTAGGAGCAATGGAATTATATTTAAGTAGCATTTTATAATCAAGCATATACAAAAATTTGGCATTGATCAATTAAAGATAAGTACTGTTCAGATAATGTATAAGCAAAACTGACCGGGGTACAGAGGTGGGGGCTTCTCACCCTACCTCGCGTACAAAACAAAGTAATCCAACTTGAACTCATATACTGTATGCTAATACATATTCATTAATATTTCCTGTGAATCTCCTCATATTTTCAATTCATAAAATCTACATCACTGTACTATATAGTATGCTCCACTTGTTGTTAGGGGGTCTTCTTGGCTTTTTGGTGGTCTTCTTCAGATGAAGGCTCATCATCTTCCTAGCATCCTATGAATAAGCTTACTTGTTCCACGTGTACTCTAAGTTTTGTGTTATACATAATTAAGCATTATTGTTCCAAAAAGTAATTATTTCATGGATCAAACCACCACCAAAGCTCCCTACCTTGGAATAGTCCCAACTTTGTCCATCTCAAGGCCAGTTCTATCTTAAGACATCCTGGATCCCGTAACATCTGCAAAGAGCCCGGCTCCCTACCTTGGAATAGTCCCAGCTTTGGCCAATCTAGTTTTGAAACTCTTGCTTATATCAAACTGCATCATGTATCTTATTTTTCTCATGTAGCATCTGCCAAGGGGCCCATCTGCTCTGTAACACTACTCACATCTACTTTTTCCTTCACTATATTATCACAAATACTTTCTAAAATATATATATATTAAATATTAATATAGTTACAATTAGCATGAATCATTTTCATTTATTACAATTGCCCGCATTTCTCTTTTTAATCATATTGATTCATGCTTTTAATTAAAACTGAATCTCGATTTCTTCTATATTCCAAGTAATACAGGGTTAGGGTTAGGGTTAGGGTTAGGGTTAGGGTTGGGGTTAGGGTTGGGGTTAGGGTTAGGGTTAGGGTTAGGGTTAGGGTTAGGGTTAGGGTTAGGGTTAGGGTTAGGGTTAGGGTTAGGGTTAGGGTTTTTACACTCTCTCATTTCAGCCTCTAATTTTTCTAACATCTCCCATGCTGCATCAAGTTTTCCCATTCCTTCTCAAATTTGGTTGACATCTCTTGTGCTAGAGTAGTCTCTTTATGTTCAGTCAAAATCTCTTCTGGTCCCTTCTTTTGAGTGTAAATAGGTCTAGCTTGTAATATCATCAAAGAATTTGGTTTCCTTTTTGCTGCCAATTCTGCATCTATGTGCATTGCTGTCATTTGCATTCCTTGTGTCACTGGGTGGATTAGTCTAGTAAGATATGGAATCATGCATGGTAAGAATAAGAATCGTAATCCAGAACATAACAGCCTAAATCCCACCTTCTTCCACCCGGCTCCTCCAAAGAGGTTATCCCACCAATCCATTTTTAGAATAGAATTCCACTTTTGAACAGGTATGTGTGCCACCCTTTTAATTTCTTCAGCAAGCTTTGTGAAGGCTTCCCCATGATCATCTCTCTCTACACAGCACTCATATTCCTTCAATTTTCCTCAAACTCCCCCTTCTTCAGCCAACAGATAATCTAGGGCAATTCTGGTTTGATATACAAATGCTCCCATTTGTGAATGCTGCTTGGCCAGTAACTTCAGGGCATCAGAAGTATGGTTTGATACAACCTCCACTACTGCCTGGAGTCTTATCAACCGAGTCAATAGATAAATTGGGGTCCTATATCCCCAAGATCCATCCTCAGCCAAGTTGCTGGGTCATAATATGCTATGATTCTTTCTGCAGGCCATTTGTCTTCCCCCCATTCCTGCTTTCCCCCTGCCTTTGGGAAGTTGAGGTTTAAATCTCTTTTATACCTTTCTAGACTCTCATCAAGTGGTGTTCCCAGCATATTGCTCCTAGACCTTGGGATGACGAAGAAGGAGGGTCGTATGACTCCTAAGGTACAGGTTCCCTCCCACTTTTGAGGTAATTCATTATATGCCGATTTCCCACAAATACAATATATTCCATCAGGGGCTTTCCATTTACTATCTGTTTTTTCTTGTTGTTCCCAATAGGATTTTAGGTCCTTTTTTGGATTGGTAGAGGTTAGTTCCAGGACTTATGCCAGCACAAATCAGTTTGATTATTCCAGTCACAAGTCATTTCCTTTGTTATTCCCCAATACCCAGTAGAAATTTTAGGTTGCCAGGACCTAGTTTTATTATCCGAATTAACTACTAGTGTAGATATACAAGGAGTATATCCTACTACTTCATTATATTTCCTTCCTTCTCGAGTCACACAGACTGTTCCAATTACTTGATGACTCAAAATCCATCCTTGCGGTCGTTTTAATGTCCTGGAAATTTGAGTATTATTCCATTTTAAAAATTGTTCTGGAGCTAGACTCTCATCTTTCCACGGCCATCTTTCAGCCATTCCAAGTCCCCTACAGATCCAGCATTTGCATAATCCTAATTCCATAGCATTTTCTTTCATCAAATCTACAAAAACGATCTTATTTGAGGTTGTCAAATCCCAGTTGCTATACTGCTGTTTGAATTGTTCATACGGCTTATCCAGGTCCTTTAATTCTTTCCCTATGGCCTTTTTTCGTATTTGTATTTCTTTTGTTTCATTGGGATGTTTTGTTGTTGTTGTTGTTGTTGTTTTTATTTGGGGGGGTTGTTTGTTTGTTTGTTTGTTTGTGTGTGGTGGGTTTTTTTTGTTGTTGTTTTTTGGTTTTTTTTTTTTCTTTTCTTAGTGCTGTACCTCATATACCTATACTTAGATCATTTCCATTCTCATCTTTCTCAAAACAACAAGAAAAAAAAAATATGAGGACAGATTTGAGCACTGTAAGGATATAAGAATATGGAGCTGGTCCATTAAATCCTAAATTTTTCCCTAACCAATACATTTTTCTATTTTTAACACGAATATCGATAAAATTGCTGTGATCATAGCAGGCAGCACTAACATGTGGAAGTGCCACAAACACAAATTTCATCTTGTCCTTGACCCACATGGAGTGATGGCATTTATTACAGGGATCAACATTATTGGGACTTTGGTTTTGCATAGATTGTTCTCTCATTGCCCGCTCTTGTGCTGCTTGTTTTATTATTGTTTGTTCCTGCATTGCTCATTCCCTTCTCTCATGGACTCTGTCCAGAGCGGCTCCATAGTTTTGGCCAGTTGCCAAGGGCATCACAACAAACACAGTGAAAATAATCCTCAGGAGTTTTGACTTTCTACTGTCTTCAAGGCTCTTTGGGTTGCAGCCAAGGGCCAAGATGTCAGGATTCTTGGCAGCAAAGTTTATATCCTGGGATCTAGTCACTGGTGCATTTGGTCTCACTGGTACCCTTGGCCTCATGTTTGCTTCAAGGATGGCACAGATTACTCACAGTTCTCACAGCACTGCCCTCTCTCTCTCTCTCTCTCTCTGGGTTAGTCAGCTACTTCCTCTTTTAGTCTAAATCACCAAAGCTCTGGAGATGTCCCAACCACAATAAGATTTGCTTTTTTCACTACTTCAGTTAACAACCTGATTTGTTGGTAGATTTTGCTCCAATGTTTGGGATTATTATTAAGACTTCATCGCCACCAATAGGCACATTCGCAATGCCAATTCACGTAAGAAATGTGTCTATAGCGTGGCACACAAATTCCTTCTCCACAGCCACTGTTAATTATGATACAGTGCTCTATAATACTATGAATCGTTTCCTCTCTCACCTGCTCAAAATCTAATATAGTAAAAACTCTGTGGTCTAAATTTTCTGTTATTTGGACCATTGCATAAAAGGTTCCATCTTCATATCTCAAAGGTGTTCCAAAAAAATCACTGAAAATGCCTTTTAAAGTTAAGTGCTTATGTACGCCATCTAAGCAAGTTAAACAAATCAATTCTCTCTCTCTTTCTTCTGCTCTTGTTACTCTCCACCATGAATTAAGGCAAAGCGCACAAATAACACAAACCCATGGGTGACACTCTAAGCCATGCTTAGTACACTCCCAGTGTGTTACTTGTTCTTGGACCCTTTTAGTAACAGGTGTTTCCAGTCTCTTGTTCTGGAATTGTAGTTCCTCAATGAAATCTGTTAGTGTTAGTCACTGAGGGCATCTTAAATGATTTTCAATTTGTTCAGGCTGTTCCCATTGATCAAGGAAGTGTCTAATCCCTTCACACCAGCATTGTTCTGCCTCCAAACTCAATGGAGTTGCTGTCAACAGCCAATCCAGAATGCCTAATTTTTCTAATAAATTAAAGTTAATTGCAATTACAAAACACAGAACTGTAATGGTTAATTATCAAAGGAGTTCATTAGTTTGGACAAGTTAAGGAACACTATTAATTTATTTTTTTCTGTTGTTTCTGGGTGTCTTACTATATCCACATTTTACTGCTATTATCTTTTGTTCTTGCAGTATTCTCAAGGCCACTAATCCTTCCACGTGATACACTAATTAAATAAATGCTCTTTGTACATGATCTTTCATTGTAAATTGTTGCAAATAAGCATCAATGTTGATCTGTGCTAAAACCCAATTGTGCATTCTAAAGTCTCACTGTACTCTACTAAAACATCATATACAATTAATCATAAAAGCTACATCTCTTTGGTCCCAAGGTACAGTTGTTCTGTGCCAATGTCTTTGTCTCAGCCACTTCATGGTCACTGCTTTACACCGCTCACACTGATGACCGTGTTTGCAGCAACCTTGCTGAAACATGGAAACTTCTCTCTGCGGGATGGCAGCTTCTGACCTTTCTGTACTCAGGATATCTTGAATATCCTGGGGCTGGGTTATTCTTTCAATATGTGGGTGGCAAACCAATTGTATTGCAGCATTATGTGAAATCCACAGCCGAAAATGATTTTCCAGAAGAGCCATAGCCTCTGGGCACCAAATGCTCTCTTCAGCTCTGTTGTGGATTAATTACAATTTTACTTTAAACTGTATTTTGAACCTCAATAAAAAAGGTTTTATTGTATTTAATTGTAAGTATTTTTTTTTAAATTTTACTTTCAGGTCTACTGGTGTTGAAAAAATTTTCCAATGTTTATTTGGTATAGGTCCTTTTACCCTTGAAGCATGAGTCTAGCCTTTTTCTCCTTTCAAACTGTGGCTTTGTCAGAGAGAATCCATTGTCCCTCTTTTAGAGTTGCTCCTAGGTTTTTCATGGTTTCTACTTCTGCTAAAGAAAAGTATGGTGTTTGATTTTGTGTTCCTGCTTCCTGAAAAGTCATAATTACATTGCAGCTTTCCCTCAGGGCAGCTTTCTTAGCTTCATCATCAGCCAAATTGTTTCTTCTTGTTTTAATGCCTCTCCCCCTTTGGTGGCCTTTCACATGAACCACTGCTATCTTTTTTGACTCTTCAAATCTTTAAGAACTTGAATTATCAATCCTTGGTGCATTAATCCTTTTCTTTGAGTGTTTATACGTCCCCTTTCTTTCCAAATTTTTCTAAATGTATGCACTACCCCAAAGGCATATTTTGAGTCCGTGTATATGGTCCCTTCTTGATCCTTTATTAACAGCAACACACAGAATAATGCATAGAGCTCACAGGCTTGTGCTGACCAGGACAGGCTAAGGGGACCAGATTCTTTTACTTCCAGTTTTTCTCCACAAATTATGGCATACCCAGATTTCCTTTTCCATTTACCACTCAGGATGATACATATAGAAATAATTTTTCTCCTGTTTTTAATTCTTGTTCTCTTAAATCTGGGTGGTTTTTTTTTATTTGTAAATCTATGACCTCTGTGCAATCATGTATTAATTCTTCCCCTGGGTCTCCATAAAGGAACTGAGTGAAGCTGTGTATATTTGTCACTCTCAGCTCTAATTCTGGAGAGTCTATCAAGATAGCCTCATATTTTAATATTCTGCTATCAGTTAATCATGTTTTGGCCTCTTTAGCAAGGATTCCCCTAATATTTTGGGGGGTGCACACTTCCAGTTGTGCCCCAAAGGTTACTTTTTGGGCTTCTTCTACTAACACAGCGGTAACTACCAGAGCTTGCAGGCATGTTGGCCAACTCTTACTAACTGGATGCAATAGTTTGGAATAATATCCTTTTGGCTTTAGGCTTCCTGACTAATCTTGAGTCAATGCTTCATAAGCCATTTGATCAACTGTATTAAGAAATGATTGAAAAGGCTTGTCTAAACTGGGAAAACTCAGTACAGGAGCTTGAAGAAGCAGGGCTTCTTCAACTTGCTCAAAATTTTCCTGATCCCTTTCATCACATTTAGAGTGATTGGTAGTTAGTTTCTCATATAGAAATTTTACTTTTCTACTAAACCCTTCTATATCTTCCTACAATAACCCAAAAGACCCAAAAACTGCTTTATTTCTCTTTTAGACTTTGGGGGTCTCATGTTCACTATTCCTATAACCCTTTCAGGGTCCAGCTTTTTCTTTCGCTTACTAATCCAATGACCTAAATACCACACTTCTGAATCTACAAATTGCAATTTTGACTTTGATATCTTCATCCCGTTTTCTCCCAGAAAAAATTTAGAAGCTTAATAGTACCCTTTGTCATTTCCTCTTCATTTTGTCTTGCTACTAACAAATCATCTACATACTGTAGCAGCTTAATTCCTTTGGGTAACTCAAAGGACTTCCAAAGATTTTCTAACGCCCTCCCAAAAAGATTTGGTGCCTCTGTAAAACCTTGAGGTAGCACCGTTCACCTCAATGGTTCTCTCCTATCTGTATCTGTGTCCTCCTACTCAAAGGCAATCCCTATTGCCTTCATCCAGAGGGCAAGTTCAAAAGGCATCCTTTAAATCCATGACACTGTACCAAATGTAATTGGGAAGTATTTGGCTTAGCTACTCCTGGAAAGTGGGTAATGGTTCTTTGATCTACCGCTCTGAGATCCTGCACTAGTCGGTAGCTACCATCAGGCTTCTTTACTGGCAGGATGGGGGTATTATGTGGTGACACACAGGACTCCAACACCCCCTGATGTACTGAACTCTCAACTACTGGTTTCAATCCCTTCCGACCTTCCAGTGCTATCGGATATTGTTTTACTCGAATGGGGATTTCTGGGTTCTGTATTTCAATGCTAATGGGCTGAATGTTTAATTTTCCTACTTCACCAGTATACCAGCCTGTGTCGCTAATCTGGAAATTATCTTCTTCACTTAAAGGATAGATTTTAAGTTTTCCTTCACAGGGTCTTATTTTAATCCCCAAAGCTATTATTAAGTCCCTTCCTAATAAATTATTATCAGCCTCTGGTATTAAAATCAAATAATTCAGTCCAAATTTTTTATCCAATTCAATCTGCACATTTTTAATTACAGGAACCTGAAAAATTTCTCCTTTAACCCCAATTACTGGGACACGCTCACAACTTACTTCATATCATTGTGGTAGTTTTCTTACTGTCGACCTTGTAGCTTCTATGTCCACCAAAAATGAGATTTCTTCCTTTGGAGGACCTATTTTCAGTTTTATCAAGGGCTCCTCTAGGTGTTCAGTCCCCACTAAACAGAGCTCCTGACTCCCCTAAATCTTCTTGAAGCATTTTCTCATCTTGCTGCCTCTTTCTACAGAATTTTTTGTAGATGTCCCATTTTGTGGCAATAAAAACAAGTGGGTCCTGTACCCCTGGAGGTAGGACAAGAAGTTTGTCAGTGTCCTTTCTGGTGACAGGAAAAACACGTGGGTCTCGTATCCCCAGAGGTGGGACCTGCCTTTTTCTGTTGTTTGTTCTTTCCTGAGTGCTTGTCTGTATTCATGGTTGTCTGTGTTCCCTTGACTGCTGCCATTAAAATCTGTGTTTTGTCTTTTGCCTCTCCTCATCTCTTCTCACATACACTTTCTGTGCTTCTCTTAACAATTCCTGAAACCTTGTCCTGACAATTTTCTACATTTTCCAGCTTCTTCCCGATGTGCCCCCAGGCCTTAGCTACAAACTTTGTTTTCAAAAAGACCTGTCCTGCTGCAGCATTGGGGTCTACACCTGAATATAACTGCAAGGCTTTTCTTAGTCTTTCTAACCAGTCTGCCAGGGGTTCATCCTTCCCTTGGTGCTCACTTAGAGCATTCCATATATTCTGCCTCTTGGGCACTTCTTCCTGGATTCTTTGGATAATCATCCACCGGAGATCACTCCTATTCTGCCTGTGTCTTTCATTCTGATTATTCCAACCTGGATCTGGCATAGGCCATTTCTGATCCCCCTGGTCTGGCCCCTGACATTCTCTATCCCAAACCCTCATCCCTGAATGTCTAATCATTTATCTTTCTTCCATGGTAAACAAGATTCCTAAGATAGACTGCAGTTCCACCCAGGTGTATATATTCGGCCTCAAGAACTGATCTAATCTCTCTGCCACTCCAAGAGGATCCTCTAGCAGCCTGCCCATCTCCTTCTTAAACTCCCTAACATCCCCTGTGTTCAGGGGAACACTCACATCACCAATAGGTCTCTGTTCTGGGTTTGCCATTGGAACTTTTCTAAGCAGGTATAGTCCATCTTCCATTTTTGCTTCCCCATCCTCATCATCACTTCTCCCTGTCCCCCACCTCCAGTTCTATGTGCTACTGGCCCCTCCTGAATAGGGGGTGTGTTTGCATTTACAGGAGGACCCTCAGGAGCTTAGGGTTGAACGGGCTGATGAGGTTGCCTATAAGCTGGTGGAAGGTGATCTAACCGATCCTAGGGCTCATGTCTGTCTTTTTTGGCTGCTTGCCCTCTTGTTTGTAAAGGATAGAATGGAAAACCTTTGATTCCTGGCCTTTGAGTGACAAATTCACCCTTTCCCCTGGAAGCCACAGAGCAGCATATTCGCTTTCTTCCTGAATAAAAGGCACTTTTGAATTCACATACAAATTCAAAGCCTGGAAAATCCAATCTTCAAACAGTCCAAACTTTGGCCAATATAAATTATCTTTCCGGATCATTTCCTTTGTCCTTTCAAACATACAATAATTAATCATTTTCTGCTTATTTTTCCTCTTCAGGATTTCCATGCATCCCAGTATTGTAATATCATCCCCAGTGGACTGTCCTGAGGGATGCTCCACTTCTGAGAACCCCCCTCACCGTTCCCAGGTATACCAGGCTCTTGTGAATTTCCTTCATAATTCACAGCCCCTGGGTCTAAGGACTTACTCTTGTTTGGACCCATTTTTGGTGGCAACAAACCACGAAATCCCTGGTACCAGGAAAATTTTGGTCTCCCTCACTCACTTTGTGGTTCAATCCTGTACCTTATTATTTTGTTGCACTGTCTTGTTTTTTACCCACTGTTTACCTCATGACTAATTCCAATCTTTCTCCCAATCTGTCTTCCCTGACTACATCCTTCTAGCCACTTCCCCTCGCAATCCCTCTTAGTCTTGTACTAAAGTTAGCAACTATTTCCTTCTAAAAGAAAATGGAACTTGACTCAGTTGTTCCCCTCCTTATTTACCTTGCCCAGTGATCAGATCGCTCTCTTCTCCTCGAGGACCTTTCCCTGGGTTCTCGGGCTGGGACCCTTCCTGCCAGTCCCTCACTGGGAACCTCACTCATTCTCTCTTTTGGCTTCCCTCCTTTCCCAGCCGGTCTCCTCACAGAGAGCCGAAAACGTGGTACTGGGAGGTTCGGACTTGCTTCTGGGGTCTGGGCTACCAGCCTCAATTTTAGATATTCTGCACACACACAAACATACAGCCATGCCCCTGCCCAACACCGTGGTACTTACACAGTCTGTTTTCCCACATGGTTCTTGTGCACAAGACGTTTTACAGGCACCTTTACCTTTAGCCGGCACTGCAATGGGAGCTTTTATGCACACCTCCTATTGCTATCTTCTTTTTGTTATGCATTATCATAATTGGAACTCCTTCTCCAAGGGAGCCTGGTCTAAGCTCGGGACCACATTAAAAGAGCTGGTGGGGAGCTCTGTAGTGGTGTTCTTTTGGTTTTATTGTATGTGCTATTAATTTATGGTTTGTTCTATGTAACCCAGTTTGTTCCCCCTAATGATCTTTCCCTGCTCTTCTCCCCTCCAACCGTTATATGTCAATCCCCCACCCCTCCTGCTCTGGGGTCTGCCTGTCATCTTGGGGCCTTCCCCTGGAGCTAGAAAGTTCTTCCAAGGGCATCAAGTGATAGGTCAGATCCAGAGGGGGTCCCTCCTCATCATTCATGTATGGTTTATGAAAATATCATTCATCCGTGTGACCCCTCCCTGGTGATCTCTGATTTGCTCACCTACTGCCTCTTCTCCTGGTTCCACCCCCAGATAAAAGCTGCTGGCAAGCAGCCTGGGGGTCTCTGCCTAGGCAGTTACCTGGAGGTCAGGAGGTCCCACGCCAGGGCTCCAATTAAATCTTGTGATCCGTTCAGCAGAGTCCGCATTTCTATCTCCACCGTCGTTGCCCTGCACCACCTGTGCCTGCTGCCGAGGTCGTGTGGGATCCAAGGCCCCACAGGACTGGGTTAGCTGGCACGGCCAGCTGTCCGTACCTTTCCACACCGCGGTGCCTGAGCTAGCCCGGGCGTGCGTGGAGATCATGCTTAAGGAACCACAAGTTCCTTCTTTTATTTTCATTTCTTGCCTGATGTTAGCATTTGAATTGGAGTATTTTGGCAAAAGTTGGTCATTTTCAGTGCCCCTCATTTCAGCTCAGTCCATTTGGTCTCAATCATTCCGGTTCCAAATATTCTCGGTTGTTTTCATTCACACTGTTTCTCATCATATCTCCTTTCCTGAGCGTTTTTTAGACTTTGTTCCCTGTTTTCAATATTTCATTCCCTTTCCCTAAAGGAAGACATTCCGAAGGGAATGAAATCTTGCCATTTCAATGAAGATTAATTGGGCAACCTTAAGTCCCTTTCCCTGTACTTCTTGTCATACCATCCGCTTTGTGCTTTTCACGTGCTTTCAAAATTTTTCCTTTTTTCATTTTAAGTTTGCATTTCTTCCATTTCTTTTCCTCTCCTTCATTTATTTCCATTTCTTGCCTGATTATAGTATTTGAATTGGAGTAGGTTTGCCAAGTATTTTTCCTTTTCGTTGCCTCTCATTTCATCTCAGTCCATTTGGTCACAATCACTCCGGTTCCAAAATTTTCCTTTTTGTATTTATTCGCTTTGTTTCACACCTGTAAGAGTCTGTCTGAAGTTCCCCTCATTTGCCTCACGATCGTCATAAGGACCCTGAGGACCCCACTGCAGTTCTGGCCTGCTCGAGGTGGATGCTTGCCAATCGTCTGCAGGTGCATTTTCCTGTGTCACCATGCCACGGTACACGGGCTGTGAGCAGTGTAATGGTGGTTCTGTACCTGAAGATTACATCTGCTTCACGGTCCCTGCTTCATGACAATAGCCTATGAATTTCCCCACCTCTTGGCCAAGGGAACTTTCTGGGGAAATTTTGGTGGTCCCCCACGGAAAATCCTTCATCTGCTTTGCAACCACCGTAACAGACAGAGATCAAAACCCCCTTCCAAGGACTGAGATTGAGACCCATATATGAAGCCCCTCTCAAGGACTGAGACATCAGACCCTGATGACCCCAGTTTAGGGGGCTGGGGCTGACTCAACCAAAGCGAGATGTTTGCCTGGAGGTGTGATTGTTGGACCAAGAAGACAATGGCTCTCGCTTACTGCTAAGAACATGGACTACCTGTTCCCCCCCCTCGGGGATTTCAATACATTTACCTGTTCCCCCCGTGACTAAGGACTATAATAAAAACCCCTGAGTTAACCAGAAATTTGGAGGGAGAGACCCTCCCCGACGTGACAGGTGGACCCATCGACCAGACCACGAGGACTCCGTCTCCACATTTAGTAGCTATATCCCCCCCTTTCCTCGACCTCTTTCTCCATCTCTGTCTCTATCTATCTCTATCTCTCTCTATCTCTATCTCTATCTATCTCTATCTCTATCTCTATCTCTATCTCTATCTCTATCTCTATCTCTATCTCTATCTCTTTCTCTCACTCTTAATCCCTCAATCGTATTTTGCTATGGTCAATCAATAAAAGGTGCATTTGTTTTTACTGCTGAAATCCCCTCTGTGTTGTGTTTTGCACTCTGAGATCAGTAAACAAACCATCATGACCCCGCTTGTATGAGCGGATCGTGACATTAAATTGGCGTCACGGAGAGGATTCTGATAGACGGAGGGGTTTGCAGGGTTGTGTGCAGTCTGTAATAGGGGAAGGATGTTTCGCTCCACCTGCACCTAGCCTGTCATTCCCGAAAGGGTTGAACAGAGCTAGAAAGCAAGGGGGGGCGACTCGAATTTCCCACAAACTGCACACGCCTAAGTGATAAGCACCCCATACTCAATTGAGGGTTCTGTCTTCAGAATTTCACAAAAGATCTCTTAATGCAAAAAGGAGAAACTGTTTTTGTGTTTGTGTGTCTCTGGACTGTCTGGGAAGGAAGGGACAACCTGAAGAAACTAAGCAGGGCCTCCCAGGCAGATTTTGTCTCTTCACCCACTCAGGGAAGCGAAGGGAGACACAGTCGAGCTATGTGTGTGTGTGTAACTAAGTGGTACCTCCCTGTTGTGGTTTTGATCCCTTCACAAAATGACTGAAAACCTTAGTACAAAAGACAAAGCTGCATTACTTGCATTACTTGCTAAACACAATGCCAAGCCTTCTCTGGGAGGAGAAGAGTGGGCACAATGTAATTGGTTTAATTTGGAAAATATTGTTGATAGAGTATGCTCTTTATAACATGAAACAAAATTTAAACTGGGCAAAAACAAAACTATCCTTGATCAGTTTTGGGAGCCTGTCTTTCAGCAGTTGTAGAAAGTCGATTTAGGTGAAGAAGTGAGGAAAAAGCTATAATAGACTCCCTTCAAAACATAGTTGAAATTTTGCAAAAACAGTGAAATTAAGAAAGGAATGAGATCTATGCACTGAGAGCTGCCCTTAGAGAGGAACATGTTAAAAATTCCTATAATGGTGATTCCTCTATGGAAACAGAGGAGATGGAAACTCCTCACATTAAACCAATTTATCCCCATAAGGAACTTGAAGCAGTCAAAAACTGCGGGGAAATCTGCTGTCCTCACTTGAGACCCTTGGTTAAAACAGAATACAATTACATAAATGATGAAGGTTTTGAACCACATATCACAACCAAACATATACCATACAGCGCTACTGAATTGGCTAAGCTAAAAAAGGAATACAGCTGCCTCCCACAAGAATCAGACTATGTCTTCCGAGTGTCCCTCACTGGTGGAGATCAAATTAAATTAACTGAACACGAGGCTAATGGATACTGGGGACATGGAGTTTTCTTAACAACAGGTGATAAGCGTGACGCTTGGTCCCTAACACAGCGCGCGGCTTTTTGGGCCGGGGGAATAAATCCTCTGGAAAGGGGAGACCCCTTAGCCATAGCTCCTACCCCTGACCAACTCCTAGAAAGCGTTCAAAAAGCCACCTGTCTGCAAATGATCCATGAAAAGATATTGATTCCTGGTTTTGAATTCCCGATGCAATTACCAGTGAAGCCAGAACTGATGACCCCTTTAATTCGGGGGCTTCCAGAATCACTCAAACCTACAGCAATCACCTTACAAAAGACCATAATGGCATTAGGTCCTGTGGAAAGGCTGGAAAGAGTCCTTGGAAGTCCATGCAACCAAACTGAATCTACCGATCCTGGGTTTACTCCATATTCAACCCCCTCTCAGCCCCCAGCTTCTCAATCTAGCTCACCTGCCAGTAGCTGCAAAGTTTGGACATGGGGGGATGTTGCCGTAGATTTAATTAATAGCCAATATGGGCCTGTGCAAACCCAGGAGGAGAAATCATAAAAAATAAAAGGTGTTTGTTTTATTGGGACCCCTCATAGTGAGGATTCAGAGCAGGGAAAACAGATCTCTAACCACCACCGCTGGTGGCTGCTAGGCATTAAAAGGGGGGTCCCCAGGGAGGTGATGGATGGTTTGCCCCTTGAAAAATTACAAAAAATAATAACTAACTGGCACTCTCAAAAGCCAAATTTATCAACTCAACCCAGTGCACCTCTGCCTTCTCGAGATCCAGACAGTGAACCAAAACTAACCCTCTCTCAGCCTCTCCCTGGTAATTCAGGTTGTGAATCAAAACAAACACCACCCCAGGGAAACTAAATTCTCTGTTTCTTAACAGTGGGTGAAGAAACAGAGTATGGATGTATTTGAGAATGTTCACTAAAAATAAATCAGGAGATATATTGATCACAGCTATTACGGGCCCCAAACGAGTGTTTGTAACCTTTTTGGTTGACACTGGGGCTCAAATCTCTGCGCTAACAAAAAGGGATGCCCTGAAGTGTGGAGTTGTTCCAACAAAAAGACAATGTTGCATTCTTAATGCTCTAGGAACTACAGAATCTATGAATATGGCTTTAGTAAAACTTATGCTTCCTGGAGAGGCGGATCAGTTGGTTGTCAAAATGGTAATTGGAGATATTCCAAACAACTTATTAGGGATGGATATTCTTGCTGGAAGGCAGTGGGGAGATTCTGAGGGGTTTTTGTGGTCATTTGGTACACCTCCAATTAACATTAGATTACTTCAAACAGCACCCACACTAGCTTATAGTGAAACTACTAATGTGAAACAATCCCCCCTACCTTCTGGCGCCAAAGAGGGCATTAAAACAGTCATACAAGACTTGCGAGACCAAGGAGTAATTGTTAATACTCATTCTCCTTTTAACTCTCCAGTGTGGCCTGTTCAAAAACCTAATGGGAAGTGGCAACTAACAGTAGATTTTCACAGGCTCAATGCCAACACAGGCCCTCTCACAGCAGCGGTTCCAAATTTAGCTGAATTAATAACATCAATTCAGGAAATGGCTCACTCAATCATGGTAACTATAGATGTCAAAGACATGTTTTTTTTATGATACCTATACAGCCAGAAGACATGGACCGTTTTGCCTTCACAAGGGAAGGACAGCAATACACTTTCACTAGACTTCCCCAAGGGTACAAACATTCCCCCACCCTGGCTCACCATGCTTTAGCCAAAGAATTAGAGAAAATACCCAAACCTGATAATGTAGATGTTTACCAATACATCGATGATATCCTGGTGGGAGGAGATGAAATAGGAGTAGTGGGGGATACCTAACAGGAAATAATCTCCCATTTAGAAAGTCCGAATTTGTAAATTCCCTCTGAAAAAATCCAAAAACCTTCTCAGGAAGTGAGGTTTTTGGGAATTTGGTGGAAAGGAGGTATGACATGTATTCCACCGGATACCCTAACCTCTTTACATCAGATTAAAATGCCTGAATCCAGGAAAGCAAGCTCTAGGACTATTAGTGTTCTGGAGAAGACACTCCAGATTCCTCAATAATTGCCAGGCCCCTTTATGACTTGCTGAGCAATGAGGTGAAATGGGATTGTCCCCCTGCTCAGGAGGAAGCAATGTAATTGATGATTTTTGAAGAAATAGTTCATCAGGCACTAGGCCCTATCCATCCTACAGATCCCTTTCAGGTAGAATGGTGATTCCCTCCCTCAGGGTTATCCATACACATATGGCAACGGGTCCTGAAGGTCCAACAAGGCCTGTTGGTTTTTATTCCCGTGGTTTCAAAGATGCTGAGGAAAGATACACCATCTGGGAAAAGGGGTTGTTTGTGGTTAGCTTAGCTCTCATAGAAGTGGAAAAAATTACTCGACAACAACCAGTTGCATTGAGGGGTCCTTTCAAAGTAATCAAAGCTGTCACGACTGGGACCCCTCCACCTGAGGGGGTCACCCAGAGAGTCTCAGTTAGAAAGTGGTATGCTCAGATTGAACATTACTGTAACATTTTTTCAATACCAGAAGGAGCTGTAAAAAATTTAGTAATCCAAGAAACGGAGAGCTTGGGCAACACCCAAGAAAAACCTGCCCCTGTGATTAAAGTAGCCCCTCCTTTCACCTCAGAACAATCAACAACTTCTTGGTTCACTGATGCCTCTGCTAGGCGGGAGGGAAAGGTGTGGAGATACAGGGCAGCAGCCTCCACATTTCCTCTGGTGAACAAATTATTACCGAAGGGGAAGGCAGTGCTCAGGTTGGGGAACTGATCGCTGTTTGGAGTGTTTTCCAACATGAGGCACAAAATACCTCTCTTGTCTGCATTTACACTGACTCCTATGCCGTGCACAAAGGATGTAGTGAGTGGCTTCCATTTTAGCAACAAAATGATTGGGAAGTTAACAGAACTCCAGTTTGGCAAAAGGAAAAATGGCAAGAAGTTTTAATATTGCAAGCCAAGGAAATTTTGCCATAGGGTGGGTAGCTTCTCACCAAACAGATGAAAATCCAGCAGGAGAACGGAATAATAAAGCTGATGAGTTAGCGAGACTTAGTCCCCTAAAGAAGGAACAAATGACAGAGGACTGGGATCAACTATTGGAATGGCTGCATGTAAAAAGACAGCACACAGGTGCAAAAGATCTGTACAAGGAAGCTCATGCTCAGGGTTGGCCTGTCACCAGGGAAATGTGTAAAACATGTATATCTGCCTGCGAACAATGTTGTAGAAGACTGGGAAGATACCCTATGGAAGATGACCCTCTGCATTTAAGAGAAGGCAAAGGCTTGTGGGATGCGTGGCAGGTAGATTATATCGACCCCTTTAAGAAGTCAGGAGGTAAACACTTTGTACTGGTAGGAGTAGAGATTACATCTGAGCTAGTCCAGGCCAATGCTTTTCAAAGAGCCACAGGAGATAATACTGTCAAAGCATTGCAGGCGTGGTTTGGAACATTCCCAAAATCTCAGGAAATGCAGTCTGATAACGGATCCCACTTCACTGCTAGAGTTGTACAGGACTGGGCAAAAAGTGAAGGGATTAAATGGATTTTTCACACCCCTTACTAACCTCAAGCTAACGGGATCGTAGAAAGGACCAGTGGTCTCTTGAAACAACTTCTGAAACCACAGGAGGGAAATTGGGATGTCCAGTTATGGGAAGCAGTTAAAGGAGTGAATGGTAGATGGGGACTAAATGGGTGTCCCAAAATCACTGCTTTCTGTCCAACAGCTCCAAACATGATTCCTTCACTACAGGGACCTGATGGTCCCAAGAATCCTGCACATTACCCTGGACAACCTGTTCTGGTGGATCGTCTTACTGTAGGGGAAGTACCCCTAGTACTAAAATCCCCTCTAAATAAATATGCATGGGTAGCCTCTGCTGCCCTAGGGAAAGAGCATCGGATAAATCCACGCTGGATAATTCCATCATTCTAACCTTTTTCTGCCTCCTAGTGGCAGGGTTTTTCTGTTGTTTACTTTTACAGAAGAACCCCGAGGGACATGAGGATCATCTGAACCATGATAAAAATGGTGATATTTTTCTGCATCCTACCACAATACCACGGCCAGGATTCTTCAGAGTGGCCATGGTCTGAAGCTATCATCAAGCACACAAATGTTTTAGGATCTTATCCCAAAGATCGCCATCTGAACCAAGCAACTGTAGTGCAGCATGGCTCTGAGGCATACCATCTAAATGAGTGGGGATGGGATCGGAAGGAGTGGATCAAAACCCTAAGTGGAACAGTGGGCGAAGTAAATATGACAGCATGCAGAAAAGTGGAAGGATCTCTCCATGAGAAAGCCTCCTCCACTACAATTGTTGGAATGTTTTTAGAACCTGGTGGAAAAAACAATTTTTATTTCCCTACAGCAGAACTGTTCCTTACAAAATTGGAATTGTACTAAACAAATTCCCCTTACCCTGTGCTGCCGTCAAGAGTATGTGGGTAATTACACTTCAGGCCCCAGAACCAACAATAATGCAATTACAAAGGATTGTAATGATGAACCAACTGATTGTTGGTATAGTTTTGGTTTTGCCAAACCAACTTATGTGACATGCCATTGGCTAAACAACTTGACGGATCCTTTGGGTTTTAAAGGTCTAGTTTACAAATTTAAGATAAACCCTATAAACAAAGCCCACACTTAGTACAGTAGTCACCCCCCCAATAAGTGAATGAGTCTGAAAACCCCTTTTTTCAATATGATACTGAATGGCCCTTGTCCCAAGCTTTTGTTCATTTTACTGGCTCAATGGGAAATGTGAAAGACCTAAACCTCTCAGCTGTTGTTATGCACTAAAATCAGGTATATACTAGGCAAGAATGGGAAAAACAAAAAAACTGGCAGCTTCAAGGGATAGTGGGAGATAAAATTAGTATAGGGTGTCGAATGATTAATGGAACCACCTATAGGAAGGCAACCTCCATCAGTGTTCTGACAAACCAAATATATAAGCACAAATAGGTCCGCACACACCCAAGCATGCAGGATTGTTGGCACAATTTCACACTAGCACAAACTGTAGAAGTAGTTTGCCTTTGGGCCAAAAATACTCAAGGGCTTTCTTTTAAATTTAAAATAAATGTTATAGCCCAATTTACTGCAGCTCATATTACCATCACTCCAACCCAACCACTGATTATGCTTAGCCTGAGAATTTCTGAAATCAGACCATATATAATTAGGAAGACA
Organism: Tachycineta bicolor; assembly: GCA_025960845.1. Classification (NCBI taxonomy): domain Eukaryota; kingdom Metazoa; phylum Chordata; class Aves; order Passeriformes; family Hirundinidae; genus Tachycineta; species Tachycineta bicolor. Next base: position 5,261 of record JANEHK010000454.1, on the reverse strand, counting down.
GGACAACAAATACTGTTCAGTCCAGCATGGTCTCTTAAGCAAGTCAAATTGCTGATGCAAAATAATGTCTCAGAAATTCAGCCAGCTTGTTCACTTTCTTGCAGACTTCCTTTGAAGGATGGACAACCTGGTTGTGAAAGTGGAACTCTTTCAAAAAGCGGACACTTAGAGACATGACTGGTGTTATGGGAACAGGATTGGGAATTCTAAATAATATTGATTTAGAAGTAGTACTGAATAAATTGGCTGCCATAACTAGAGACCTGACTAAATTACAACAACCACTACAGTCGTCCTTCTTGGCTTTGGGAACACATCAGTGGTTGTTATCAAACGTATTACCAAATTGGGAAAAGGTAAGTGTGAATGACCATAAATTGGTAATTGATGCACTCAGTGCTACACAAAACAATGTTCCTTGGCCCTCAGCTGTACCCAGGCTCAACTGTGGATGCAGTCAGTTGCTGCCTCTATTATAAAGAAGATGAAGAAGGCACTTTTCCTACTGAAATATGGAAAATAATTTGGGACAATGCCACTGACTTTGAAAGAGAATTCCAATCATGGTAGAACTTAGTGAATTTTACTTACAACCCCATTACAAACACGGCTACAGCTTTTGTGTTAACCATATGTAATGCTTCGGTGCATTTGATATTCCCTATCATTGCATTAGGATTGAATCATGATGGAGCTATTCTATGTCCTTCCGAGCATAGGGAATGGACTCATCATATTGGTGAGAAATGGCAAATTGTTAACTTAGAATCATGTATTGTCTGAAAACAACAAGGGTTTATCTGTGAAAGTAACGCAGTTATAGCTCACGATATTAGTCTGGACACTGAGCAAAATATCTGTCATTTTGAAATTCATACTAACAAGGGTCCAGAACCAGTCCTTATATATATATATAGGTAATGGTTGTGCATGCTTTAGAACTACTTGTGATATGGTATTTGTCGAAAATGTAGTAGTAGATACTAAATATCTTTCAAAATTTTGAGCTTGCAGTTTTACTAAAATCACAGGATGCAATTTTTCTTATAAAGCTTCAGTTACCTCTCATTACCTTTTGCAATAAATTTACACACTGATTCACAAACTATCACCTACACCCATTGGAATGAACCTTACTTTGGTAAAGCAATTGTTGCTTCATCAGGACATAATAGAAATTATGGAAAAGATCAAGAAAGATGGGCAGAAAACCCTGATAACTGTTCATCTTAATGTGAAAGAACTACATCATGTTATAGAAAGGGTAAGAAAAGTTGTCGAGCACAGGTGGTGGGATACTCTTTTTGGGTGGTCAGCTACTGTCACAAGTGCCTTGAACAAATGGTGTCATCCCATCATTGTTGTTTTGATTTTAGTTTTAATTGGTTTTCTTTTATCAGCAATTTTATTCATTATGAACTGGAGAATGATGAAATGGTTAGCACGGTTGACGTCCATAATTAATGCTCATAACCTGGCAGATGTCCTCTCCCCCATGGACATCCCCAAGGTGATTATAAAATTTGAATGTATGTTTTCAAATTATTTCCTTTTGTAATCTTGTGAAAATTATTTTTGATTATTTGTGATTTGTGATGAAAATATTATTTTGAATTAATTCTGATTGTTATAATTGTTCTGATTAACTGCGATTTGTTTGATAATCTGAATTAATAATATTGTTTCCTTTTCCTTTTCTACTTTTCCTTTTCCTTCTTTTTCTCCCTCTCCCTCTCTACATACTACCTCTGTTTGTCGGGATATACTACCAACGTTGATGAGTCCTGAAGACTTTGCAATGCCACTACGGAACCCTGCTGAAGAAGATCTCTTGAAGACAATAGTGAGTCACGGGGTGATGTAAGAGTCTGTCTGAAGTTCCCCTCATTTGCCTCATGGTCATTGTGAGGACCCCGAGGACCCCACTGCAGTTCTGGCCTGCTCGAGGTGGATGCTTGCCAATCATCTGCAGGTGCGTTTTTCTGTGTCACCACACCACAGTACACTGGCTTTGAGCAGTGTAATGGCAACTCTGTACTTGCTTCATGCTCCCAGCTTCATGACAATAGCCTTTGAATTTCCCCACCTCTTGGCTAAGTGGACTTTCTGGGATAACTCTGGTGGTCCCCCACAGAAAATCCCTCATTTGCTCCACAACCACTGTGAACAGATGGAGATCAAAGCCCCCTCCCAAGGACTGAGATTGAGACCTCTGTACAAAGCCCCTCTCAAGGACTGAGACATGAGACCCCTACAACCCTAGTAGGGGGGGTGTGGGGCTGACTAAACCAAAGCGAGATGTTTGCCTGCAGGCGTGGTCGTTGGACCAAGAAGACAATGGCTCTTGCTTACTGCCGAGAACATGGACTACCTGTTCCCCCTTGGTGGCTTCAATCAGGTTATTCTTATAATCTGTTCCCCCCAAAATGGAGGACTATAATAAAAACCCCTGAGTAAACCACAGATTTTGAGAGAGACTCTCCCCCAATGTGAAAGGCACACCCATCAACCGAAACACCAGGATTTCATCTCCACATTTGGTACCTATATCCCCTTTCTCCTCTCTTTCTTTCTCTATCTCTTTCTCTCACTCTTAATTCCTCTATCACATTTGCTATGGTCAATCAATAAAAAGTGCATTTGTTTTGATTCATACTGAAATCCCCTCTGTGCTGTGTTTTGCACTCTGAGATCAGTAAATGAACCATTATGACCCCTGCTTGTATGAACAGATCGTAGTAAGAGGCAGCAGGATCATTGAGTGCAGGCCCCTGACCTGCACAGACAGCACAGGAGTGGCAGCCTGGGCATTCCTGGGAGCAGTGTTCAAAGGCTTCTGGAGCTGCAGCAGCCTCAGAGCTGTGATCATGGCAGTGGCCACAGAGCTCTGGGGAAAAGTCCCGGCCCTGGCTTGGGGCTGGGCTGAGGGCCCAGGGAGCAAATGAACTTGCAGCTGCTGCCCCAGAACAGGGGTGAGGAGGGGCAGTGGTGGCTGGGAGAGACTCTTGGCAAGGGCCTGCAATGACAGGACACAGGCAGTGTCTTGATGCTGCTTGGAGGCAAGGTGAGCTGGGATGTGGGGATGGACTTGTTCCCTGGGAGGGTGGTGGGCCCTGGCAAGCTCTAATGTAAACTGAGAATTAAAGTCTGAGGGGTTTAGTGATAGTTGGTAGAGGTAGGGATGATGAAATGAGGGGCAGTGAAATGGACAAACACTTGCCAATATTACTCCAATTCAAATGCTGTAGTCAGGCTAGAAATAGAAATATAGGAAGGAGGGGAAAAGATCTTGAAGAAATGCAAGCTTGAATTAAAAATCAAAAAATCGAAAAATTTTTGCATGTGAATATCAAAAATTGAATTGGCTGACAAGAAGTGCAGGGAGAGGGACAGAAGCTTGCCCAATTAATCTTCATTGAAATTGCAAGTTTATATTTTCCTTTCCCAAAAGGAAGTCTTTTCTCTGAAATCTTGAAAATAGGGAACAAAGTCTATGTCAGGAAAGGAGATATGATAAGAAACAGTGCAAATGAAAACCAAGGAAATTTGGAACCGGAGTGAGAGAGGCCACATGGACTGAGATGAAATGAGCGGCAGTGAAAAGGACCAACACTTGACAAAAGTACTCCAATTCAAAAGCTGAAATCAGGCAAGAAAGGTAAATAAAAGAGAAGAAAAGAAATTGATAAAAAAGCAAGCTTAAAAGGAAAAAGGGAAAATTCACACACAACATGAAAATTCAAAACTGGATGGGATGACAAGAAGTGCAGGGAAAGGGACAGAAGCTTGCCCAATTAATCTTCACTGTAATAGCAAGATGTCATTCCATATCCGAGAGAAAAGTCTTCCTTTCAGGAAAAAGAATGAAATCTTTAATACAGAGAAAAAAGTCGAACATACGCTCAGGTAATGATATATGATGAAACTCTGTGAATGAAAACGACCGAGAAAATTTGGGACAGGAGGGACTGTGACCAAATGGACTGAGATGAAATGAGGGGCACTGAAAAGGAACAACACTTGTCACAGTTACTACAAATCAAATTCCGATGTCACGCAAGAAATTGAAATAATGGAAGGAGAAGATAAAAAACTGAAGAAATGCAAGGTTAAAATGGAAAAAAATATTTTGAAAGCACATGAGAAGCCAAAATCCAATGGGATGACAAGAAGCGCAAGGAAAAGGACAGAAGCTTCGCAAGTAACACTCATTGAAATTTTGAAAACAGCGAACAAGTTGACCAATCGCTCAGGAAAGGAAATATGATTGTAAACAGTGTAAAGTAAAAAAAAAAAAAAAAAAAAAAAAAAAAAAAAAAAAAAA
>JANEHK010000453.1:0-26162 GCA_025960845.1 Tachycineta bicolor | reverse complement strand
GGGTAGCTTATCTAAGATCTGGCTTCTGTTAACTGCTAACAAAGATTACCTATCTACTTCAGCTAGTTCAGCAACTTATTAACTTTCCTAAAAATCCTTAGTTCCTCAAAATGAACGTTTCATTCCCCACTTCTTCTTTGAAATGAGTAAATTCCTTTACTCAGTATACAGAATCTTCCTCATCTATCCAAGCTGTACACCTAGTGTCTCTCAAGACTAAGCCATACGCCTTTGACAGTGATGTTAAAGCTGCCACTCGTCATAGCATCCTCCAATTCCAAACAAGTATTACAATGGATAACACTAAACTTATGCTGACCAAAATAAGCAACACAACTATAGGGTGGATTAAGGTATTCAATATTCCGGTTGCTGTTGGTGACCATCCAAAAAGCACATCCCACCAATGATGAGACAAATGTTCCTCAAGCCTTTTAAAAACTCCTTTGATGGTCTCTGTGTCATGGTGTATAGTAATTAATGTCTTTTTCCCTTCATCTCTAATCTCTTTTAAGATTTCTCTCAATTCATGATGTTTCAACAATTGAGCAACTAAAGTCAAATTCATCCCTATGGGCACAGGCAGTATCTTCTGCACAGTGGCTAGGTTGGCTTTTATATATTGATGTGATATTACGGGTACCCGATAGGAAAAATCACATCCCTTAATTCTAACAAAATTACAAACACACAAATTGAATTGAGTCTCATTCACAATTTGGTTGTCTATCTTTACGATGGGGCACGCTGTCCTGAGACAGACACAACCTTGTCCTATATACACAAGTGAAGTTGTCTGCTTGCCTGGATGTGTTTCAAAGTGACAAATACTTTGGTCTATGTCTAAACAAGTGTCTTTGTCACCCTCTAATGTCCCTTCACATATGTATCCTAGTTGTCTCCTCACAGTACAGGGCTCTAGATTAATAGTTTGCCACTTTCCTTTAATTTCTCGTGCCCACATTCTGTGTTCAGAAGGGTACAATACAGTTCCCTCATGGTTTAATCCTAAGGGGACTATTGGGTGTACTAAGTCCACTGAGGCATCGTGTATAGTTAAAACAAAGGCTGTCACTACACTAGTCACAGGGTTATAGGTGAAATTGACCAACACCCACCAGGACTGAAGTTCCCTCTCCATATCAGAGGCATTATCCCAGACAATTTTGCAAATTTCAGCAGGGAATATTCCTTCTCCACTTTGCTTGATAACTGCGGCAGCCACTGATTGCATTCACAGTTGTGCCTGAGTACACCCTAGGGCCAACGAGATGTTTTCACTAGCTGTGCCTAGTGCGTTAATTATTACTTCATGATCTCGCTCCTCTGTGTCTTCCCATTCTGGTAATATCTTGGTCAATTTCCAGTGATTGTTACCTAGTGCTGGTAGAGAGGATTGCAAAGGTTGTTGTAGTTTGACTAAATCACTCCCTATTGTGGTTAATTTATTCAGCAACACTTCTGAATCTATTGTGTTCAGCACTCCCAGTCCTGTTCCTAGCAGTCCAGCGAGATCCCTCTTGTTCCTAAAATTGGGATGCATACTTTTTTGAAGCCAAGTAGTCCAGTCCATAAAGGAGTTCCTGAGAAATGGGGCACATTCTGGCCGAACATGTGAAGCATTTACCTGTACTCCCATTTCTACTCGTTTTAAAGACCACTTCGGGTTAACTATTAGCTTCTGAACTCCTGTCTTCTTAATAGCATATGGCCCAATTTTGGTAACTACAGGAGTTATTTGTTCCTCCACTTCTGGAATAGCTGGCATCTTGGTGATCACAGCCTTTCTTGGCACTGGTGGAGTGATCTTGGTCTGGTTCCTATGGTACTCAGTGCATACCTGAGTGATGTTAAAGTCAATGTCATACCCCTTTATCGCACACCCCTCTATTTTGAGCCTAAACTCTAAACATGTACTCAAGCATTTATCACAGCACTCAGGACTGACCCTGATGAGTTTCATGGGTGGATGGTAAGCCTCGTGGAACCCATCCTGTACAAATGCATACTTACATCCCCAAACATTTCTTCCCACCCACAAGCTTGCATTTGTGACTTTTAGTATCTTGTTTAAAGCCTTACGAGAGTAAGGATCATAAGCTCTTCCTTGGCACTGGTATATCCCAGTCACATTACACCTTCGTGGTATTGTGTTGACTCCTGTTATGGTTAAGGTAATTACTACAACAGTTATAACTTTCCACATAATGTCCAAAATAACTCTTAGTCCATTTATTCGTTGTTCCGAGTGAGCTTCAGCTTCAGTTCGTTATCGCCTGGTGTGGCCTTCCAAATTCCCTCTGGGGCTTTCTTCACTTGGGACTGATGGATCCAGGCCTTCTGTTCCTTGATCTTGATTGCAGTGAAGGTAGTGAGGAGCACCTGGAATGGTCCTTCCCACTGTGGTTCTAAGGTTTTTTCTGCAAAAGACTTAACATACACATAATCCCCAGGATGTACATCATGTACTGGCCCATCTAGTTCTCTGTTTTGAGTCCCAGCCACATATTTCCCAATTTCTCTAAGTTGTTTATTTAGGGCCACCATATATCCATGTAGGGTTTCTTCCCCTACTTGAATGGGTGCTGTTCCCCCTTGAACTGCATATGGCCTTCCATACAATATTTCAAAAGGGCTTAGTTTCTCTTTTGCCCTTGGTTTTGTCCGAATTCGCAACAAGGCCAATGGGAGAGCCTGAGGCCAGGGCAAATTTGCTTCTTGCCCCAATCTCACAATTTGTTGTTTAATCAAATGGTTCATCTTTTCCACCTGGCCACTAGATTGAGGGTGGTATGGGGTGTGCAATTCCCAGTCTCTTCCCAGGTGGTGACTTATTTGCTGCACAATTTTCGAAAAAAAAGTATGGTCCCCTATCTGAGGATATGGTGGCTGGAACTCCAAATCGTGGTATTATTTCTTGCAACAGCGCTTTGGTCACCTCTCGGGCCTCAGCTGTCCTGGCAGGGAAGGCTTCTGGCCATCCTGAAAAGGTATCAGTTAACACCAATAGGTAACAATACCCTCCCTTCCTGGGCAGTTCTGTAAAATCAATTTGCCATTGTTGCCCAGGTCCACAACCTTTCCCAATTTGTCCCACTTTAGGCTTTGGGGTATTTTTAGGGTTAGTTCAGAGGCAAAGACTACACTGATGAGTTACTTGTATCACTGTGCCCTGCAATTTCCTGGCCATGATTCTTTCTTTCAAATGGTTATACAGGGCATCTATTCCCTAGTGTGTTTTCTCATGTTCCCTTTGTACTAATGACCACAACAAATAGGAGGGTACTACAAGTTTCCCTTCTTCTGTTATAGCCCATCCTTCCTGGTTATAGCTTGCCTTTTCTACCTTGATAAGTTTTTTGTCTTTCTTATTGTACTCTGGCTTACCTTCAATAGAAACTTTTCCATCTGGAATCAATGCTGCCTCAACAGCCTTATCAGGTACCTCACCTTTTGCTGCTTCTTTTGCCTCTCTGTCCGCCAGCATATTCCCTTCTTCCAATTCAGAGCTCACTTTTTGGTGTGCCTTGATGTGCATTATGGCTACTCTCTCAGGTAGCTGTATGGCATCTAATAGCCTCAGTATCTCTTGTGCATGTTTAATACTCTTGCCTTGTGAATTCAGCAGTCCTCTTTCCTTCCAGATGGCTCCGTGAGCATGAACTACTCCGAATGCATACCTTGAGTCCGTGTAGATGTTGATCTCTTTTCCTTTTGCCAGCTCTAGGGCTCAGATTAAGGCAATTATTTCAGCCTTCTGTGCAGATGTATTAGTTGGTAATGGTCCAGACTCTATTACCTCCTTGCTTGTGGTAACTGCATACCCAGCGTGCCTTCTTCCACTGATGACATAGCTGCTTCCATCAGTAAACCAGGTCTCAGCATCCTCAAGCGGGGTGTCCTTCAGATCTGGGCAGCTCGAGTAGGTGGCTTCAATGGTCTCCAGGCACTCATGGATCACTGGTTCTCCCATACTCCCGCTGAGGAAGGAAGCTGAGTTCACAATGTTAGTTACCACAATTTCAACATCATCTTGTTCTACCAGTATGGCTTGGTACTTCAGAAATCTCTGTGGTGAGAGCCAATGTCCCCCTTTTGCCTCAAGGACTGCAGACATTGTGTGAGACACTAGCACAGTCATCTTCTGGCCTAGGGTGAATTTGCGTGCCTCTTGGATGTTTATTGCTACTGCTGCAACTGCTCTGAGGCACACTGGCCATCCTTTAGCTGCTGTGTCCAGTTGCTTGGAAAGATAGGCCACTGCCCTCTGGTACGGGCCTAAGTTCTGTGCTAATATTCCCAAGGCAATCCCCTGCTTCTCATGAGAAAACAGGAAAAATGGTTTACTCACGTTTGGAAGTCCCAAGGCTGGAGCTGACATAAGGGCTTTCTTTAGTTGGTCGAAGGCTCGGGTTGCATCTTTTGTCCACTGAAGATCTCTGCTCCCTTCCGTGATCAAGGCATACAGAGGTTTAACAAGCAACCCATAGTTATAAATCCACAGTCTGCACCACCCTGTCATGCCTAAAAAGGTTCTTAGTTCTTTCACTGTCTGAGGTTTTGGGGTCTGGCATATTGCTTCCTTGCGATCCTGCCCCAGAGTCCTTTGTCCAGCACTTACTTTGTAACCCAGGTAAATAAATGTTTGCCTCACCATTTGAGCTTTCTTCTGGGATACTCGATACCCTTGCAGGCCTAGAAAGTTTAGGAGGCTTACCGTCTAGTCCACGCATGTCTCCTGGGTCCAGGTGGCTATTAAGAGATCATCCTGTGATAAACGCCAATCACTTGTTTAAAAATTTTTTTTAAAAAGTTTAATAGTAAATAAGATGGTTATAAAAATAGAATTAGAGTAAAAATTGAACAATTTTAGAGGTAGGACAATACGAGACAATAAAAACAAAGTTACAGACGTCTGGGTGCCTTCCCCAAGCAAAATACTTCGGAGAAGGACCCCCGTTAACAAAGGATTATCTCTTAAAAGCAATAGCCTGTTGAATATTCATACATTTCATACATAATGCATACATTCCATTCAAACAAAGAAGTGTTTCTGGTAAGTATCACTTTTTCTTCTTTTAATCTCTATGGCGTCCATTAGGCGGGAAGAGGGGCAGGATAAGTTGATCTCTTCTGATAATGAAGTTGTAAATTCTTTTTCCCTGAAAGATTTACGTTTTCCTGTGGTTGGTATATAAAACTACATTTTAACTACAAAACTACATTTACCATACTATCAAACAACATTAACAATTAATACAACATAATACATATAGTAAATCTCTTGCGTAGAGCCATATAATATGCATTTTTCACAATCCACATACTGGAGTAACTGTCCTTCTCCTGGTGGAGGTTCCCAGGACTCTAAATCCTTGGCAAGCTGTTCCCCAAATAGAGTGGGGGAGTTCTTGTACCCCTGCGGTAACACACACACCATGTGAGCTGAGTTTTTCTTCCAGTTTTTGGGCTTTCCCACTGTCTTGGTTTGGAGACAAATTTGGGGGAAAACTTAAATATAGGATCCCTCTGGGAGGCAAACCCAAGTGGCCCTTCTCTCCAACTAGTCTGGAAAAAAACTTTTGTGGAGAAAAGTGGAAAAAACTATTTTACTAAGCAAATAAAGTGTATACAAGTATAAAGGATGAATAATATGAAACAATAAAACTTCTCGTTCTGGAGTGAGATGGCAAATTGAGAAAGTCTTTGCTGTGGGTGGAGCTCGGCTCTCTCTCAGTCTCTCCTCAGTCCCAGTCCCTCCAGCGCTGCTGGAAAATGCCGAGGTCCAGGCCCCAGTGGGCTGCAGGTGCAGCCCCCAGTGCTCCCCTGGCTTTTCAGTCCAGAGCAGGTTTAAACAGTTCCAAGAAAAAGGAAAGGAAAAAAACAGTCCAGGGAACTTCTCTGCCCTAGCTAGCTGAAACTAACTAAAAGCAAAAAGATTTCTGTCCTGCAGTGTCTTCAAGCCTCCGCCGAACACACCATCCGGAGAAGAATGTGGAGGAGTCAGGCAGTTTTCTCAAAACAAACTCCGCGCTTCTCCTTGCTCTTAGAACCAGTCTTAAAGGCACGGGACTCAATATACAGCAGAAACAGAACAGACGATTGGGGATACAAGCATCATAAAGTTACCCTAGGACATTCTACCCCTTATCTCTATATTGTTAATTTACTAAAACTAATATATACTCTAGCTCTACACACACATATATTTATATAAAAACAATATGCAATATACAGCTACATACAGTGGCAGTACTATTCAGCACACAGCGATAATTACACCTGGTTTTTACTTAACAATTAAATCTCTTTGGGGTACACATCGTGTGGTTCCATCTTTCTGCATTACTCACTATGTGCAGCTTGGTTCTTGAGCAAAGACAATCCTACGGATGGGATTCTTTGTACTTGAAGCAGAATTGATCTAAACTGTCTTCTTTAACAAACTTTTTACATGTACTACTGGGACTTTTTCTTTATTTACTGCATGTAGGGGCTTAGATTGGGCAGGGCCTGCTCGGTTGGTGGAACTTTGGGTGTTAACTAACTAGGTGGCTTTTGCTAGATGCTGTTCTTAATTTTTTGAATGATCTCTTACTTAGTGCTTTCAGGGTAGTTTTTAGCAGTCTATTGTATTTTTCTACTTTCTTTGAAGCTGGTGCATGATAGGGGATATGGTACACTCACTCAATGCTATGTTTTTTAGCTCAGTTGTTGATGAGGCTGTTTTTGAAATGAGTTTTATTGTTTGACTTAATCTTTTTAGGGGTGTAATAAACATAAACTGTTTTTGTTCACTGGAGGTTAAATAACTCCAAATAATAAGTTACTATGTTACTATTTAAGCTCATAGAAAAGCCATGTGCAAGCATGCTCTTGCTCAATCCTTTGTTTTCTGCTCCTTAATCAGCTTTAAGTTTCAGGAACTCAAGCTTAGTTACCATATCAGAAAGAAGGCACTAAAAAAAAAGGGATACTGGAGAATGATTACCACCCTTCATCTCTGCGACCATCGGGAGGCAGAAAAAGACCCCCTAGCAACACGTCGCACATATGCAGAGTACTACAGAAAGAACACGTCAATCGGAGGAAGAAGCAAGATAAAAAGGGGGACGGAGAACTTGTCCGCGCGGCAGTTGGTGAAGCGCAGACTTCCCTGTCGCCCAGCGCTGTATTTGCCTTTGCCTTGCCTGCTGCAATCTAATAAATTCCTATTGGAACTTTTCTTTGTGTCCATAGTCTATTACAGGGGTACTATGCTTTTAAAGAACTTGCTTTTTAAGGCTTAGAATGGTGTTTTGGGCAGTAGCGTGAGGTACAGGGTAGGTTTCTAACTATCTAGTGGTGGCTTTTACTATGGTCAGCACATAGCGCTTGCTTTGGCGAGTTTGGGGAAGGGTGATGTAGTTAATCTGCTAGGCTTCTCTGTACTTATACTTGGACTATTGCCTACTATACTATAGGGGCTTCACTCGCTTGGCCTGCTTGATGGCAGCACACGTTTCACAGTTATGGATAACTTGAGAAATACTGTCTATGGTTAGATTTACTTCTCGGTCTCGTGCTCACTTATAGGTGGCATGTCTGCCCTGGTGACCTGAGGCATCATGGGCTTATTGAGCTAGAAACAACTCTCTTTTGTGTTGCTAATCTAAATTTATCTTTGACACTTCTATCTTTGCAGCTTGATCTACTTGCTTGTTGTTTTGGTGCTCTTCATTAGCCTGACTTTTGGGGACATGGGCATCTACATGACGGACTTTTACAGGTAGCTTTTTTACTTGAGTGGCAATGTCTTTCTACTCATCTGCAGCTTAGATTGGCTTTCTTTTGTGCTGCCAATTGGCTTTTTTTTACTTTTCTAGCTATCTCTACAGAGCATTGGCTATTATCTACGAATTAGTGTAGAGGTAGAGCTTTGGCTATTTTTTTCTTTTAGCAATGTCTAGGGTTAGTTGAACAGCTTTGAGTTTAGCAAGTTGGCTTGACTTACTTTTTCTTTTAGTGGCTTGTGTAACTTGTTGTGTGGGGCTCTATACGGCTGCTTTCTACTTTTGTTTTATTTTAACGATGCGGCAGGAACTGTCAGTGAAAAGAGCATAGCATGTTTCTTCTGCTGGCAGTTGGTTGTATGGTGGAACTTCTTTAGCACGTGTCACTTGTTCTTGCTCTTTTTCATCTATGAGACTAAAGTTTTTACTTTCTGGCTAGTTTGTAATTATTTTTAGAATCCCAGGGCGATTTGGGTTTTTAATGCGGGTGCGCTGAGTGATGAGGGCAATCTATTTGCTCTATGTGGCGTTGGTGGCATGGTGGGTAGAGGGAACTTCTGCTTTGAATATCTATCTTAGCACTGGTAGTTGAGGTGCTAGCAGGAGTTGTGTTTCAGTGCTTACTACTTCTGAGGCGGCTTGAACTCTTTCATAGGCGGCTAAGATTTCTTTTTCTGTTGGAGTGTAGTTGGCTTTGGACTTTCTGTAACTTTGGCTCTAGAATCTTAGTGGTTGGCTTTGAGTCTCTCTAGGCACTTTCTGCTAAAGGCTTCAGGACAGGCTATTGTTCTTGGCTGCTGAGTAGAGCACGTTTTTTACATTTGGTTTCGTTCTGACTGGGCTAAGAGCTACTGCATGAGCGATCTCTTGCTTGATCTGGGCAAAGGCTTGTTGCTGTTTAGGGCCTCAGTGGAAATTGTTCTTTTTGTGGGTGACTAGGTAGAGAGGGCTTACAATCTGGCTGTACTCAGGAATGTGCATCTTTTAGAAACTTATGGCGCTTAGGAAAGCTTGTGTTTCTTTTTTGTTGGTTGGTGGACACATTGCTGTGATCTTGTTGATGACTTCAGTGGGAATCTGACGCTTTCTATCTTGCTACTTTATTCTTAGAAACTGGATTTCTTGAGCAGGTTCTTTAACTTTGCTCTTCTTGATAGCAAAGCTAGCTTTTAGGAGAATTTGGATGATCTTTTTTTTTTTAAACACTTTTATTGTTGTGTTTCTTTACACAATGATGTCATTAATGTACTGTAGATGTTCTGGAGCTTTACTTTTTTTTAATGCAGCTTGGATTAGTCTATGGCAGATGGTGGGGCTGTGTTTTTACTTCTGGGGCAGTTGGTTCTAGGTGTACTGCACGCTCTTCTAGGTGAAAGCAAACTGAGGCCTGCATTCTGCAGCTAGAGGAATGGAGAAAAATGCGTTAGCAATGTCAATGGTGGCATACTATTTTGCTGCTTTGGACTCCAGCTCGTACTGGAGTTCCAGCATGTCCGGCACAGCAGCGCTCAATGGTGGAGTCACTTCGTTCAAGGCACGGTAGTCTACAGTTAATTTTTATTCTCTGCTAGACTTGCGCACAGGCCAGATGGGGCTGTTGAAGGGTGAGTGGGTTTTGCTGACTACTCTTTGGCTCTTCAGCTCACGGATTATCTTGTGGATGGGGATCACAGCATCTTGAGTTGTTCTGTACTGTCGGCGATGCACTGTTGAAGTGGCAATTGGCACTTGTTGCTCTTCTACTTTCAGAAGACTTACAGCAGATGGGTTCTTTGATAGTCTAGGCAAGGTATTTAACTGCTTAACATTCCTTGTCTCTACAGCTGCTATTTTGAATGCTTACTTGAATCTTTTTGGGTTTTTGAAATACTTATTTTGGAGGAAGTCTATGCTCAAAATGCATGGAGCTTCTGGGCTAGTTACAATAGGGTGTTTTTTTTACTTATTTTTAGTCAGGCTTACTTCAGCTTCTACTAAAGTAAAATCTTGTGAACTCCTTGTTACTCTAGCAATGGAAACAGATTCTTCTCTCACATGTCTTGATGGGAGTAATGTGCACTGTGCACTAGTGTCAACTAAGGCTTCATATTTTTGTGGTTTTGATGTGCTAGGCTAACGAATTTACACAGTTTAAAAAACACGGTTTTCCCTAGCCTCTACCTGGCTAGAGGCAGGGCTTTTTTAAGCCTGATTATTCTTATTTCTCCGGGTAACCGGAGCTGCTTCTTTTTTGCTAGAATTTTTTCTCACAGTATTGCTATCTAACAATTCACGCACTTGTTGTGTCATAGCCTCAGTAGATTTTTCATCTTATCTTTTTATGTTTTCTCTACAATTACGCAGGATGGATTACAGCTTAGCTTGTGGAATGCTTTTTCCCTCTCTATCTAGGGAACATTTGCGTGTGGTGCTAGAGCCCTTAACTTGTACTGCAGAGATCTGGAGAATGCTCTCTTTGATTTTTTTGAGATTGTCTGCTAATTTCTGCACTTCTGTTTTTAAAGCTGCGATTCTTACATGTGTTGGACTATGCACGGCATCTGCATATGTTTGGAGCTTCTTTGCTATATTAAGCACAGTCTTCTCTGTCTCATTACGCTTTATTATTGCTAAAGCAGAGGAGTATTTTTGTGGCTTAAGTCGTACAAGTTTTCGCTACATTACAGGTGTACATGGTACTAAGTCTGGGTTTTTAGTGTTTAGGTTATTTGAGAAGACAATCTCCGCTACTGCTATTTTTCTCAAGCGCTGAATCTCTTGTTTAATGGTTTTCTACTGAGTTTGCTGCATATAGAGATTGTCGGCACACAGATATCTTTGTGCTACGCTTCTTAGGACTTGTTCTTAGAGACTGCAAGGACTAGCCTCCTTTATTATTTCTTGGTCAATAACTGGATTATGTGATAGGGATTTTAGATGTCTCGCTTTAGTGCTATTTAGTATTGTAGCCTCGCTTGCAGCATCTTAAAGACGGACTAACTAACTAATTATAGATTTATCAGATTGTTGAGTATAATTTTTTTTTTAGGCTACGAAGGTCTTTCAGGGAAAAGGCCTTAATGGTATCTCTTGATCTTGTAGCAGTTGGTCGGGCTCTTGAGGTTGTAGCAGTTGGTTGGGCTTCTGATCGTGTGCTAGTTGGTTGGGCTTTTGATCTTGTACTAGTTGGTTGGGCTTCTGATTTTGTATTAGCGTCTGACTGTGTATCATTAGTTGCTTCAGCTTTTGATTGTGTGTTAGTTGGTTTGACTTCTGACTGGGTGTCAGGAGGCACTGAGGATCTTTCACTTGAATTATCGTCTACTGGTCGGTTGGTTTTGTCTGTGTGCTTCTTTCTTTTTTTTACTGCAGCAACTGCTGGTGCTTTGGCTTCACTGTCTGGTTTAGCTGCATCTTGAATAGCTGTGGGGTTGGCTGCAGCTTGAGTGACTGATTTATTTTCTTGCTCCTTTGCTTCTATCTGCTGCCTTATAGTGTTTAGCAGTGTGTGACTTATTCTAGAAAAGCTATAAGCTATATAGAGGAAAGTCACGAGGTGAAAGACTAGGGAGGTAGGGTCTTTAACATTTAAAAGACCCTGAACATTCTCTAAAAGTGATGTAACTGACTTAAAAGAGAAGAAGGAAAAAAGAGGCTGAAGAGCCTCATTTCCTACTCTTCTTTTAACAAACTGGGTGTAATTATTGATAAATCTTCAAAGCATGTTATTGGAACTAGGATGCAGGGTAGGACGAAAAAACTATAAACTGAACATACCTAGAACAAACTGCAGTATCTTTATAAGCTTTTTGTAAACTATAATTATTGAACTTAGCAAGATAGCTATTCTAATTTGTGCATCTTTAGTGTAAAAGCTGTATGTTAAGGACAATATTGGAGCTATTTTTGGGTAGGAAAATAAACTTAGAGACTAGAAAGGTATTAAGACTTCAAAAAGGCTTAGGGAACAGAAATGCAGAAAAGACTCTATTCTAAGAGATCTTAGGACTTTAAGAAGCAACATGGCTACTGTCTGTTTAATCTTTACTTAAAGGATAACAAAAAAAAATGCAGTTAATAATAATTAGTACAAGTTTTTTTTACTTTCTCGTGCCCCGCAGTAGGCGCCAATTAAGGGTATGTCCTGGTTTGGAGACAAATTTAGGGGAAAACCCAAATATAGGATCCCTCTGGGAGGCAAACCCAAGTGGCCCTTCCCTCCAACCAGTCTGGAAAAAAAACCTTTGTGGAGAAAAGTGGAAAAAACTATTTTACTAAGCAAATAAAGTGCATACAAGTATAAAGGATGAATAATATGAAACAATAAAACCTCTCGTTCTGGAGTGAGATGGCAAATTGAGAAAGTCCTTGCCGTGGGTGGAGCTCGGCTCTCTCTCAGTCTCTCCTCAGTCCCAGTCCCTCCGGCGCTGCTGGAAAATGCCGAGGTCCAGGCCCCAGTGGGCTGCAGGTGCAGCCCCCAGTGCTCCCCTGGCTTTTCAGTCCAGAGCAGGTTTAAACAGTTCCAAGAAAAAGGAAAGGAAAAAAACAGTCCAGGGAACTTCTCTGCCCTAGCTAGCTGAAACTAACTAAAAGCAAAAAGATTTCTGTCCTGCAGTGTCTTCAAGCCTCCGCCGAACACACCATCCGGAGAAGAATGTGGAGGAGTCAGGCAGTTTTCTCAAAACAAACTCCGCGCTTCTCCTTGCTCTTAGAACCAGTCTTAAAGGCACAGGACTCAATATACAGCAGAAACAAAACAGACGATTGAGGATACAAGCATCATAAAGTTACCCTAGGACACCCACTCAAATGCAAAAATTTTCTGGCTGGCTTCATGGGGAGGGCGGCAAAAGAAAGCATCCTTTAGATCTAGAACAGTAAACCAAGTTAGTTCAGGTGTTAAACGGGTTAACAAGATGTAGGGATTGGCAACCACTGGATATAAGTCTTCAGTTACCTTGTTAACAGCCCTTAAATCTTGTACTAATCTGTATGACCTATCAGGTTTCTTTACTGGCAGAATAGGAGTATTAAAATCAGATTGACACTCTCTCAGTAGTCCTAGTTGCAGAAAGTTCTCAATAATTGGGCTAACCCCTTCTATATCTTCTTTCTTTAGGGGGTATTTTTTAACCCTTACTGGCTGTCCTCCTTCTTTAAGCCTGATTTGCACTGGTAGTGCATTCTTTGCTCTTCCTGGTATATTGGAGGCTCACACTCCTGGAAATACTTGATCCATTATTTTCCCAAAATTTTCCTTTTCACTTGCCACTTCAATTTCTTTGGTTATTAGCATTATGCTTAACAGTCCTACATATTGTTGATCCTTTACCTCCAAACTAATTTCCCCATTTTTGAATATTATTCTTGCTTCTAGCTGCTCTAGCAAATCTCTGCCCAAAAGTGCAGATGGAGCATTAGGCATGTATAAAAATCGGTGGATGCCCCACTGTTTTCCCAATTTATACTTCAATGGCTTGCAAAAATAAGCTCTTTCAGATTGACCAGTTGCCCCCTTTACCATAACATAGTCATTGGTTACAGGTATTAGGGCCTTATTCAACACTGAAAATGATGCCCCTGTGTCTATCAAAAATTTCACTTCTTTTTCTTTGTTCCCCAGTTTAACTATAACCAGAGGGTCCCCTAGGGTAGGGCCCTCCGGTCCCCTTCAGTCCTCTTTTACATGAGCAACTACTTTTTCCTTTTCCTGATCACCTTTTCTATGTTCATTACCCTTTCTTAATTCTGGGCACTGGTTTTTCCAGGGACCAAATTTCTTACAAAATGCACATTGATCTTTTCCTAGTCGGGGCGGTCCTTGTCTTGGTGGACCTTGCCCATGTTTTCCCTTTTATCCTTCTTTTACTGCTGCTGCTAGTTTCTTCATCCCTTGTTTATACTCTTCTTCCCGGTTACTAAAAACTCTCCAGGCCTCATCTAATAAAGTTTTTAAATTCCGGCTCTTTGGACCCCGGATATTCTGGAGTTTCCGCCTGATATCTCCTGTGGATTGTCCTAAAAATAAACTTATTAATTGCTGTGTTCCTTCATCAGATCCAGGATCCAGGGTGGTGTGTGTCGGCGCATTGCGTGTCGCAGGTGATCTAGAAATTCAGAAGGTGTTTGAGAGGGGCTCTGTTTGATAGCATATAAGGCTGACCAGTTTATGGTTTTAGGGATTGCTCTTTCTAGCCCTTTTACTATCAATTCTTGGTATCTCTTTAACTGTCCTAACTCCTCATCATCATTAGGATCCCAACCTGGGTCTTGAAGGGGAAATACATCTTTAACATCCTCCTGTGTTGTCCTACAATCATCCTCAGCCAGATCCCCAGCTACTTTCAAAACTAATTGCTTCTCAGTTTCTGTTAAGGCATCAAGTAGCAGTTGCAGATCTGCCCAATCAGGTGAATGCTGCTTAATCATAAACTTCATTTTCTTAGTAACCCCTATTGGATCACTTTGATAGCCCTTAGCAATCCTTTCCCAAATTTCTAAATCAGTTGAGGAAAAGGGAACTTTAATCAGTTTTGTTTCCCCATCAGAGGTTATTGCTTGTCTTAGAGGTGCTTGTATGACCTCTCTGGTTTGTTTTCGGGTCCTTGATGCTATAGGTCCTTGTGAGGGAATCTTAGGACCTGGTGGGAGGGGTTCAGGTTCATCCCACTCACTGTCACTGCTAGGCAGTGGTGGATAAAATTTGGGTGGTTCCCGGGGTTTAGGCGTGGGTGGAGAAACCCCTACCTCAATTGCTGTCCTCCCAAAGGAAGATGAAGCTAAAGATGAAGTGGGGGAGGTTGGAGTCAATGATGGTTCTGAATTTGCGTCCCCCACCACCCTCCTCCTTTCCTGCCTCCTAGGGGGTGGCTTAAGTATGTCTTCTGTCTCTTGTTCCAAAGCCTCTGCTTGGTATACTTTGTCAGGATGTGTGCACCTCTGATTTATTGAGCAGGTACTACAACATCATTAGGACTTCCCTCTAGTAGCTTTATTATCCTTTTCAAGGGCTAATACTAAAGGATCAGATGGTGACCTCATTCCACAATCCCTTTGCCACTCGGGATGATTCCTGAGAGTGAAAAACATATCAGCATAAGCTACTTCTTGCCACTTTTGTTCACGCCGAAGGAAAAGCATCAATTGTAATAATGTCTCATAGTCCAGTGTACCGTTTACTGGCCACTTCACACCTTCATCAAGTTTATATAATGGCCACCATTGTGTACAAAGCTTAGCAAGCTCCCTCTTAGTTTCCGTACCACCACAGCCCACCAGTTCTTTCCAGTGTGTTAAGATACACCCTAAAGGGCTTCCTCTGGGAATCTCTTTGCTCTCATTTGCCCCCATATTTAGAATCCCTTTTGGTCCAAGATGTTACAAAACACAAAGTAGACTACTTCAATTGCGTATCTCAGCACCAAAAATTTCTTGGCTATTTCTGCTAGCTCTGGGCATAAGTTCTGGGCTCTCTGCTTTCTGCACACAATCAAAGCCTTTTCTTAGAGAGACCAAACTCCAAACACCAACCGTTTTAGGTTCGCAAAGAAAATAGCCAAGGGTACCTCACGACCCCAAACACACTCCGCCAGAAGTTTCAACAAAGTCTCGCCGAAAAATCCTACGGATTTCGGCCGGGACACCACACACAAATCCCTCCGTGAGAAGGAGGTGGGGGGGTAACCCTGATCCCACGCTGCCTCTCCACTGCTCTGTGGTTAGGAACTACACCACCAGGACTTTAAAATATTACCACACACTCTAGCAACTGCGAGCTTCACAAACAAGCAAAAAACTTTTTTCCCTCTTTAACTAAAACACTCACTCGCCAAAAGAACTTCTTAGGGTTTTACAGGGAGTTTAGAGACGCGGCCCGAGGCTGCAGAGCCTGGATTCCCCCGCGGTTACCAGGGAAACAAATCTCTGCCTCCCAATTGCTGGGGCCGGCTCAGGTTTCAGACCTCCTTACGCCGCTTGCGCCTTTTAGCTCAAAATATAAAAAATTTTAAACTTACACAAATGCTTTTTTCTCCTAACAAAATGCCAGCAAAATCTTGTTGCCAAAAGCACACGCTGTTCAAGCTCACACACAGTTTAATTCCCCTCCAGCACACAATCTGGATACGACAAAAACACTTTAAATCCTTCCGCTCTCTCAAATAGAGGGATCCCTCCGCTGATCAGGCGGGGAATTCAAAAGGCTTTTACAACTTCAAGCTTGCAAAACACCTAAAAACACCTACACAGGTTACTAACACGCTCCAAAATCACACAAATCAAAACGCTTACAACACAAACTCTCACAGACCACGATACATACGGTGCACCAATAATTCTTCCACACCTGAACACACAAACACACAAAACCACGAGACCACAAAACACGGATCCGTTCACACCACACACACCCAGTGCACTCGGGGCCGCAATCAGGATTTTCTGTGACCCACAACGGGACCCTTCGCGTCCCAGCACGGGCTCGCCACACGGATTATGGATTGTCAAGGTACCTTTAAACCACAAACTGTAACCGGAGCCACCACTGCTCCTAATACACAACAACAACACCGGTTATTTTACTGCCGCCGCTGCCCCCTCACGGGACACGGACTACCAAATCATCTTCAAACTGCAAGATGACACAGCAAAAAAACCGGTTACCGCTGTCCCCACTACGGGACACGGACTACCAAGGCACCTTTAAACTGCAAGATGACACAACAAAGACAGGTTACCGCTGTCCCCACTACGGGACACGGATACCAAACCACTGATACCAAGCTCCACAGAGCTGTCACAACTTTTACAAACAAACCCAAGAGGCGTATGTTGTGCACGAGACGTCTCTCAGTGTCTTACCAGCCGCCTATACCAAGGTACCTATTTTCAAATATAAACATACCTTTTGTCCGTAGTTCCAGCAGGTTCTGGTCTTTTCCCGGGTGATCAGCAGGACCGCAGGAGCCCTCTTCCCAGAAAATTCCGGGTGGGTGCCCAGAGGGGTCCTGGACCCCGCTGGCCCCATGGCCAGAGAGAGCAGTCTCCTGCCTGGCTCGCCAAAATGACTTATTAAAGAAATATGGGCATTGATCTAGTATCGATACCCAACTGTGACGGACAAAAACTCTCTAACAGTTTTAAGTTAGAAAGTGTATGTTTATTACGGCCGGGCAGCACGCGGGATATTTCCCTAATTCGCACTGCGAATTAAACAGGTAATTACAAAGCCTTTTATTTACAAAAGTGTTGAATATCTAAAATACAAATCCATGTTCATACCCCTGTCACCTCCCATTCCTCGCTTTGTATGCTAATTGGCAAAAAGGCTATTAAGCATGCGTACTTTGTTTCTTAAAATGAGTCGGGGGTCTATTCTGGGGAGGGGTCACCCAAAATGAGGAAGTAAGATGAGTCTTCCTCGTCCTGACCTTTCTACCTTTTCAATGCATTCATGACAAATGATTCCTTGGTAGAACTTACAGTTTCCTGTGTTCAATGGGTCCTTTAAGCAGGAAATCTGCAGCTATCTTATGTCCTATTTACCACATTTTGTTTTTCATTACAAGCACAACTACATAAACATAAACCTGACAAGAAATGAGTTACAAGATCCGGGGTAGCTTATCTAAGATCTGGCTTCTGTTAACTGCTAACAAAGATTACCTATCTACTTCAGCTAATTCAGCAACTTATTATCTTAACTTTCCTAAAAATCCTTAGTTCCTCAAAATGAACGTTTCAACAGCTGGTCTGTAACTGGACAAGGTAAATCTGGCCATAACAAATCCAATTCGGCTAACCTGGATCATTCTAGAAAAGAGGTAAAGTAAGCCCCTGGATAAACAATGAACTCAGAGACCTCAGCCAACCCTGTTCAAGCTTAGATACCGACACACTACTGGCCAGAGATCTAGGTAGAAAGATCCCAACCAATCAGCTATCTAAACTCAGGAGATTCATACCCCCTATAAAAAGAGCAACCATGTTAAACTCATGGCTCTTTGTTGAGGACGCTCAGTGAGTTTGTGTTGTCTCTGTCTCCAACCAACGACCCCCTAATGTAATATCTGGTGATTCACAACGTGAAGACAACAGCCATTTCCCCTGAGCAGAGCAGAGGGAGACAGAGGACAGAAAAAATAAAAAAGAAAAAAAAAAAAAAAAACAAAAAAAAAAAAAAAAAAAAAAATAGCTGAAAGCTAACAAACCAACAGTGTGGGCTCCGGGAAAGCGGAGAAAGCTGAAAAACTGATGCCATGGGAGCCAGGAAAGGGGAGAAACCTGAAGAAAAGAAGAAAAATCCCACCGAAAGATGTGAGTAAATTTGTCTCTGTGGAGGAACACCCAACAATTAAGGTATGGGCTATCTTTCTATGGGAATGGGATATAGATTATGAAGAGGCATTGTTAGCTTTACTAATGCGGGCTAAGAGCCATGGATTGGACACAACTAAAGAGGCTGCCCTTGACTGGAATACTTGGGCGTGAACTGGCCAATTTATACTTCAAGCAGCTTCCAGAGGTGACAAAAGCACAATAAAAGTTATAAAGCCCTGGAAACTTATTTTAGACTTGATGAGACTGTTAAATACGAGGGCACATGGCGAGGACTGGGCGCCAGAGGAGATAGCGGGGGGGCTGGGCACCCTTCCAAGCCCATGGACAAGGTGGCCCAACAAAATGGTCACTCCACGCGGCTGCACCACCTTGAATGCACCCCCTGCACCGGCACCTTTGAAATGTGGAGTTAGAAACTAGAGGATATTAATCACAGAAATTAAAAGGTATTGAATAAGAATAGGCATTTAGATGATGTGTACTGCCTAATATTTGCTGTGTCTTTTACTGTATTAGTTACTTAAGAAGGAAAAGGACAGGATTACGTGTAAGAACAGCAAGAAGGAATGCAAGGATGCCTGATAAAGGGAAGGATGCTTACCAAGAATAGGACACAAGTATGCAAGACTGCCAAGGGTGCTGAGATAATGAGGCTCCTAGGGCCCCTGGAACCAGATGAAACTGGCCTCATGGCTTGGACTATGGCCAAAGGATCAGTCAGCATGCACAAGGGAACGGGGTGAGAAGGTCAGCTCTGATGAAGACCACTTTACTTCATCCTTTAGGACCCCCAAGACGACCACCAAAAACCACTTGGCAGGCACAAAGGACTGCTAAGATGATTAACATATGAAGCAGGGAGGGGTAGAGACAGGGAAATGAATATGTATAGCTGTATTGCAAAACTTGACGCATATGTAACATTCTAGAGGATAAAAGATGTGAGTGGGCAAGTGGGCACACATGCCTTTGGAGGAAATATCCCTCGTGTGCCCAGCTGCCAAATAAACTACATACCTACTTTAAAACTCATTTGGTCTTTGAGTTCTAAAGTCTTCCATCTATCACTGACATACAGAAAGACTCTAAAACTCAGAGACAAAGTGAGTTTTAAAGTAAGTATGTGATTTACTCAGTGCTGGACCCAATTCGGGATAACTCCCAAAGTCATGCACTCTTCGCTCATTCGCATTTTCTTTTAACCTCTAGAATGTTACATATGTGTGAAAAACGCCAATCAATTGTTTTTAAAATTTTAAAAGTTTAATAGTAAATAAGATGGTTATAAAAATAGAATTAGAGTAAAAAATTTGAACAATTAGAGTTAGGAAAATATGAGACAATAAAAACAAAATTTCAGACATCTGGGTGCCTCCTCGAGCAAAGAGCTTCGGAGAAGGACCCTGGTTAACAAAGGATTATCTCTTAAAAGCAATAGCCTGTTGAATATTCATACATTTTATACATGATGTATAAATTCCATTCAAACAAAGAATTGTCTCTGGGTAGTACCACTTTTTTCCTTTAATCTCTATGGCATCCTCAAGGCTGAGAGAGGCAGGAGGAGTTGGTCTCTTCTGAAAAGGAGGTAGTAAATTCTTTTTTTCTCTGAAAGATTTACGTTTTCCCGTGGTTAGTACATAAAAACTACATTTTAACTACAAAACTACAATTACCACACTATCAAACTATTAATACAACACCACCAATCAACACAGCACAACACATATAGTAAATATCTTGCATAGAGCCATATAATATGCACTTTTCACAATCCTCCCTCTTTCTTTTTATAATTAATTTGGCTCGAGCAATATTCATTGTTTTCTAGCCTTCATTATTCTCTCATTTTTTTCAAAAATCAATCTCGCTTCTTTGAAGGGGTCTTCTATATTATTTTGTTTCTTTAATACCATAATCCTTTGTGTGGTTGTTGTTGTAGGCAACTTTTGGTCAATGTTCACTAATTGCATGCCTTGTATAACACTGGTGATGAGCTGAATGAAACAGGGGATCAAAGAAGGAAGAAATATTAGACCAGCTGTAGCACATAAAAGGAAGAAGCCTAACTTTTTCCACCATTCTACTCCCAGCACATTATCCCACCAGCTAGTATTTAGCATTGATTCCCACTTTTGAACTGGTACGTGGGTGATTTTTCTGATATCATTGACTATGTCCAGGATGGCATCTCCATTGTCATCTATTTTTAAACAACAATCTGACGTATTGAACTTTCCACAAACACCCCCTTCTTCAGCTAATAGATAGTCTAAAGCTAACCTATTCTGATACACAGCCGCTCTTGTTTGGGTTTGTTGCCTCGATATTAATTCCATTGCCCGCCCAGTTTTGTTTGCTATTATCTCTACAGCGGCTTGAAGTCTTATAATACGATTTAGCATATAAATTGGGGTTCGATAGCCCCAACTCCCATCTTGTGCCCAGGTGGCTGGCCCATATGTTTCCAGAATGGATTCAGGGGGCCATTCCTCATCTCCCCATTTTTGGAATCCTCTAATCAATTCTCTTTAGTTTCTCTTTAGATCCTCATAAACTGGTATCCCTAATTGATCCCCATCAGGTCCTGGTAAAAGAAAAAATCCTGGCTGTATAATTCCCAGAGTGCAGCTCCCTTTCCACTGGGAGGGGAGTTTTGGGTATGCTCTTTTTCCACATATCCAAAATAAGCCATCTGGAGCTTTCCAATAGTTAAATTTTTGTTGATCTATATTTTCCCAAAATTTGGAAATTTCCAGGCTGCCATAGTAAGGATTTTTACCTGTATCATTACATTGAAAAAGTTTTGTTTTGTTATCATACTTACAATTCACTTTTTTTGCTTTTTCTCAGGTCCAATACACGATTGGTTCTTCTGAGACCCACCATACAGAAGTTCTATTACTAACCTTGTATCTTTTACAGGGTGTTTTTCCTACTTCATAAAGGAAGCTTTTCCCAGTGCACCAGGGACATTCTTCCCCTATCACTGTTGAGCTTAAAATCCACCCTTCTGGTCTCTTTTCTCCACCTGTACTTGCCTGGTTCCATTTTAGGAGCTCAGTTGGGCCTAAGCTGCTGCCTTTCCATGGCCATTCTTCTGACATCAAAGCCCCTCCACAGACCCAACAATTGATTATGTTCAGTTCTTTACTTATTCTTTCCCCCAATTCTACAAACTGATTTTTACCCATCCTTGAGATATCTATTTCTTTTTCTAATTGCTGTTCAAGTTTGGTATACAAATCTTGATTGAAATTGGCACAGGCTTAGGTGGTTGTACTGACATAGCCTTTTTGTTTATCAATTGCTCTTTTACTAAATCTTGTGCTTTGTGCCCAGTAATGTAGGTAAAACAAATCCATCTCTCCTCTTTTGGGCACTGACTTCCCATCCTGCTACCACCTGTTCCTAAGTTCTCTGCAATCCAGTACTTCTTCCCTTTATGTATGCAATTGCCTAGTTTGGATGGGTTATAACAGTCGCTGTTGACATGAGTGTGAGAGATAAAAAAAGAACCTCGGTGTCTTTCTATGTACAGCTTTTGGTAAGATCTGTAACATGGCCTTGTCGATATCCCAAAAGGGAGAAGACAAAAACTGAGTGACAGAAAAAGGAGTAACAGAGGTCCAGTATGGCTTGTACTCCCACCTCCCATGCCTATGGGGTTGCAACCCACAGCAGGTGTGTTTGATTTTCTTGGTGGTGAATACAGAGGCCAATCTGGTCTTGCCCTCTATTTCCTTGTCACTTCCTCTTAGCTAATTTCCAGACAAATCATTTTTGACACACCTTAACTGTCATTTCTCACTGTTCTTCAGGTACCTCCCATTCAACAGGCACTAATAATTCCCATCCACAAAACAAAGTTACTATTTCAGTTTCTTCGAATTCTACCTGGATAGGAGATCGATTTGACCCTTGACACTTCCTGCAACAAGAGCGTCACTTGTGTGAACTACAATACTAATTCTTCCCACAATTTAAACATTTACATTTAACCCAGCTAGCATGTCTGGTATTTGGGTGGATCAAACAGGGTATTTGGTCTGGCACTGATGGAAGTTGCAACTCCTCTTCCTCCTTGTATAAATCACAGGCTAAGGCGTGAATACAAGAGTTCTCTGTCCGAAACAGTCCTGATCCTCCTGTTTGGAGTGGAAGTATTCCTCCCCAAGGAGGGTATCGGAGGAGTCTCAAAGCTTGTCCAGGCGGTACTTGAAACCACTGATATAAACTTGGCCTTATCTCCTAATTAGGTGTGAACCTGTGTATGTTTCTTGGACCATTTGGGTCTTCCCAGTTCATTACCACCCAGTCCCCGTTTAAGAGTCAATTTTGTATCACCCGGTTCAGATGCAATCGTCCACTCCTTAGGTTCTTCCACAGGTCCTTTGATTCTGCTGGCGTGGATCCACCCTCGTTCCTTGGTCCGGATCGCAGCCTCGGTCGTCAGCAATACCTGAAAAGGACCTTCCCATTGAGGAGTTAAAGATTGTTCTTTCCAGGTTTTTACTGGCACCCATTCCCCTGGATAAACATTATGGATTTTAAAGTCTGAAGGTGTGGTTTGAGGGATTATTCCTTTCCTCTGGAAGTTTTCAAGAGTTTTTACAATGGTGTTAACGTATCTTTTAACGCTCATTTCCCCTACCTCATAGGTAGCATTTTCATGTTGGGTGGTTAAAAAGGGTAACCCAAACATCATTTCATAGGGTAACACTCCCAGGTCTGACCTGGGTTGTGTTCGGATCCTCAATAAGGCCAAAGGTAGGCATTGTACCTATGACATTTGGGTTTCAACTATTAATTTGGTCAAAGTTCTGTTTAAAGTCTGGTTCATCCTTTCTACACGACCAGAACTCTGTGGATGCCATGGGGTATGACGCTCCCATTTTATCCCTAAAGATTGAATTAGCTGTTGTAACACTTTTGAAGTGAAATGCGTTCCTCTGTCTGAGTCTATTCTATTAACCATTCCATATCTGGGAATAATCTGTTCTAAAAGGATCTTACTTACCATTTTGGCTGAGGCCTTGATAGTGGGAACTGCTTCTACCCTATGGGTTAAATGGTCTGTTATTACTAATAAATACTTCCATCTCTGTACTTGAGGAAGTTCAGTAAAATCTACTTGGATACTTTGAAATGGTCGAAGAGCTTACTCACGACCTCCTAATGTTGTTTTTCTCATTACCTTTTTGTTTATCCTTTGGCAAGTTTTACATTTTTCAGTTACTTGCTTTGCTACTCCAAAAATCCCAATGCATCCATAGTTCCTTAAAAAATGATCACACAAGGCCTGACTACCCCAGTGGGTTTTCTGATGCATATCTTCTAATATTTTTTTTAGCCAGTATTTTATTAAGTAATTGTCTTCCATCAGGAAGTTTCCATTTCCCTGATTCAGACTGTTCTCCTCCTATCTTGTTTAATTCTTTTTTCTCTGCTTCACTTAACTTTGGGATTTCCAATTTTCCCTCATTTGGAGTTAATATTAACATAACTCTTTCAGCTCCATTTTCTGCTGCATCCTTAGCTTCCTGGTCTGCAAAATTATTTCCTCTTATTTCTGGGGTCACTCCTCTTTGGTGTCCCTTAATGTGTACTATAGCTATTTCTTCAGGTAGTTTTAACGCCTCTAAGATCTCTAAAATATGACCTTCATGTATTAATCTTTTTCCTCTTAAGTAGTCCTCTTTCTTCCCAATTTTTTTTTCCAAAAGTATATACTACTCTAAAAGCATACCTTGAATCAGTGTATATAGTTCCTTTCTTGTGTGCTAAATATCCTAGTGCCTTTTTTAGAGCATATAACTTACAAGTTTGAGCTGACCAGTTTGAAGGTAATTTTCCTTTCTCAATAGTTCGCATGTTTTTTTCCATTAACTACTGCATAACCTGACATTCTTTTTCTTTTCTTTGTAGACATCTGGAGGAACTATTCACATAGATTATTTCCCCTCCTGAAAGGGCTTGTTTTTTACGATCCCCCCCGAACTTTTGTTTGGTACTGGATAATTTCTAAACAGTTATGTATTAGGTTATCTGCTGGTTCTCCATATAGGAATTGAGCTGGATTTAAACTCCTGTTTACTTCTAATGTCAGATCATCACTATCTATCAAGATTGCTTCATATTTTAACACTAGAGTCTGTCAACCATTTTTCAGCTTTCTGATTTAATACATTTCGAACCGCATGAGGTGTGCACACAATTAGTTCACCTCCAAAAGTAAGTTTATGACTTTGTTCTACCAGGATTGCAGTAGCGGCTATAGCTTGAATACATACTGGCCAGCCGTGGCTCACTGGGTCCAACATCTTTGATAAATAAGCTACTGGTCTCTTTACTCCTCCCCACTCCTGGACCAGAACTCCATGAGCTACCCCCTTTTCTACATTCACATACAGATGAAAGGGTTTTTCTAGTGAAGGTAAGCTTAAAGCTGATATTGAGGCTAGTTTTGACTTTAATTTTTCTAATTTCTCATCATCTTCCTTGGTCCATTTTATATCATCTCCCTCTGTCAATTTCTCATACAAAAATTTTACTGCTTGTGTGTACCCCTCAATCCATAATTTACAATATCCCAACAATCCGAGTAGTTTTCTGATTTCCCTCTTTGAAGAGGGAGGTGGAAGGGATAAAATTCCTGCAATTCTCTCTGGACTGAGCCTTCGACTACCCTTACTTATTAAGTGTTTAATATATTTTACTTTTGGTTTTACAGATTGCAGTTTCTCTTTTAATACCTTTAATCCTTTTTCTTTAAGAAAATTTAAAAATTTTATTGTACCTTCTCTAACTTCATTTTCAAATCTATTACTTGCTTAGGACAATTTGTCTTATAATGTCCCTCACCCCCACAGTAAAAGCAGACATTCCTGGAATGCTGTGGAGACTTGGTTTGTATTGGGATATTTAATTAATTTTATCTCTAGAAGTAGTGCTTGTATATTTTTAAGTGAACTTCTCGTGATTCTGTAAGGCATTTCTAGAGATAAGTCGTTCCTCTTAGCAGTCGCTGTGGTTACCGAGGGAACGGAGCTCAGGGCAGGAAGGGGGGTGAGAGGAGGGCATAGCGCCGAGGCTTGGTCCTCCAAGGGCGGAGCGTAGGCGGGGTTTGCTGCCGGGACCGGCAGAGGAGGGGGCAGTTCTGGGGATACCAGAGGGGAGCGCGGACAGCCTGCACGGGGCTGGTGGCGGCTGAGTCAGCGGCTCCCGGCAGAGACAAAGCAGCAGCAGCGGCAGCGCCCAGCGCAGCCGGCACGGGCAGGGCAGCCGGGGATCGGGCAGTGGGGGAAGCGATTGGAGATAGGACGGCTGGGACCGATGGGACCCCCGGCACGGTCGGGGCGGTGGTGTTATACCACGCGTCAGGAGGGACCCCCGGCATGGCCCTTAGGGCAGCCGCAGACCAGGCGGCCGGGGCAGACGGATTCACCAGCGGAGCTGGGGCTGGGGTGTATGCAGGGGCCGGCGCAGCTGCTGTTGGCTGCGAGCCAGAGCTCGGGACGGGAACCGGGGCAGGCGGGGCTGCTGCTGGCTGCGAGCCCACGCTCGGGACGATAACCGGGGCAGGCGGGGCTGCCGGGGGCTGCCAGCCCGCGCTGGCGGCGGGCGGGGCTGTAACAGGACCCCGGACCGGGGCCTCGGCCGCAAACAGCGCGAGCGGGAACGGAGGGGGCAAAGCCTGCAAAGGATCCCACTCTTTTTCCTTATTTTCTTCTTCTTCCCTTCCCTTTTCTTTCCCCCTTTTTCTTTTCTTGTTTCGTCTCGGGGGTTTCTGATACGTTAAAGATTTTTATTCTCCTAAAATCTCCTGTCCAACATGTGGCATATTCTCTTTCTTCAGGATTAAATGGTTCTTTTGAATTTACAAATATATTTAGAGCCTGAAAAATCTAGTTCTCAAAAGAGCCGTATCTGGGCCAATAAACGTGGTCAGATCTTATTTCCTTCTCTGCCCATTCTATCATGCAAAATTGTATCATCTTTACCTTTTCCTTTTTTTTCCTACAAGGGTTTTTATCCCAGTTAGCTAACATAATGCCGAGAGGGCTATCTTGA
>JANEHK010000452.1:0-26200 GCA_025960845.1 Tachycineta bicolor | reverse complement strand
GCAGGGCAGAGGTTCTTCCAGCTTCTCCTCCGAGCCCGGAGAAAGAAGAAGAAGACCTTTTTGTTTATTCTTTACTTTTTTATACGTTTGTGGATCTGGCAGAAGATTGGCTTTTTGGGTTTCCACCCCTCATCCTCAGTGGCCAGACCCACTGTCAGTTACAGTTGTTTTTCAGGTTAGAAATATGCAAACAAAGGATAAAGAATGAGAAACAAAGGGTTTGTTTATGTTACATCTATGGGAAAAGTAGAAAACTGCTCCTAATATTGTACAGTAACGAAAAGATCTGACTCCATTATGAATTTCAAGAAGGCTAATAAGAAAGCTCAGAAAAACCAGGGTAACAGTTAACAGACTAGAATGCTAAAATATGAAGCAATCTTGATAGATAGTGATGATCTGATATTAGAAGTAAACAGGAGTTTAAATCCAGCTCAATACTTGCATGGAGAACCAGCAGATAACCTAATACATAATTGTTTAGAAATTATCCTATACCAAACAAAAGTTTGAGGGGATATTGAAGAACAAGCCCTTTCAGAAGGGGAAATAATCTATGTGGATGGTTCCTCCAGATGTCTACAAGGAAAAAGAATGTCAAGGTATGCAGTAGTTGATAGAAAAAAACATGCAAACTAATGAAAAAGGAAAATTACCTTCAAACTGGTCAGCTCAAACTTGTGAATTATATGCTCTAAAAAAGGCACTGGAATATTTAGCACACAAGAAAGGAGTGATATATACTGATTTGAGGTATGCTTTTGGAGTAGTACATCCTTTTGGAAAAATTTGGGAAGAAAGAGGATTACTTAACTCAAGAGGAATAGGATTAGTACATGAGGGACTCATTTTAGAGATTTTGGAGGCATTAAAACTACCTGAAGAAATAGCTATAGTACACATTAAGGGACACCAAAGAGGAGTGACCCCAGAAATAAGAGGAAATAATTTAGCAGATCAGGAAGCTAAAGATGCAGCAGAAAATGGAGCTGAAAGAGTTATGTTAATATTAACTCCAAATGAGGAAAAATTGGAAATCCCAAAGTTTAGTGAA
Organism: Tachycineta bicolor; assembly: GCA_025960845.1. Classification (NCBI taxonomy): domain Eukaryota; kingdom Metazoa; phylum Chordata; class Aves; order Passeriformes; family Hirundinidae; genus Tachycineta; species Tachycineta bicolor. Next base: position 25,146 of record JANEHK010000452.1, on the reverse strand, counting down.
GCAGAGAAAAAAGAATTAAACAAGATAGGAGGAGAACAGGCTGAATCAGGGAAATGGAAGCTTCCTGATGGAAGACAATTACTTAATAAAATACTGGCTAGAAAAATATTAGAAGACATGCATCAGAAAACCCACTGGGGTACTCAAGCTTTGTGTGATCATTTTTTAAGGAACTATGGATGCATTGGGATTTTTGGAATAGCAAAGCAACTGAAAAATGTATAACTTGCCAAAGGATAAACAAAAAGGTGATGATAAAAACAACATTAGGAGGTTGTGAGTTAGCTCTTCGACCATTTCAAAGTATCCAAGTAGATTTTACTGAACTTCCTCAAGTACAAAGATGGAAGTATTTATTAGTAATGACAGACCATCTAACTCATTGGGTAGAAGCAGTTCCCACTACCAAGGCCTCAGCCAACATAGTAAGTAAAACCCTTTTAGAACAAATTATTCCCAGATACGGAATGGTTAATAGAATAGACTCAGACAGAGGAACGCATTTTACGTCAAAAGTGTTACAACAGCTAATTCAGTCTTTAGGGATAAAATGGGAACTGCATACCCCATGGCATCCACAGAGTTCTGGTCGTGTAGAAAGGATGAACCAGACTTTAAAGAGAACTTTGACCAAATTAATAGTTGAAACCCAAATGTCATGGGTACAATGCCTACTTTTGGCCTTATTGGGGATCCGAACACAACCCAGGTCAGACCTGGAAATTATTAGTGCCTGTTGAATGGGAGATACCTGAAGAACAGTGGGAAACGACAGTTAAGGAGTGTCAAAAACGATTCGTCTGGAAATTAGCTAAGAGGAAGTGACAAGGAAATAGAGGGCAAGACCAGATTGGCCTCTGTATTCACCACCAAGAAGATCAAATGCACCTGCTGTGGGTTGCAACCCCATAGGCATGGGAGGTGGGAGTATAAGCCATACTGGACCTCTGTTACTCCTTTTTCTGTCACTCAGTTTTTGTCTTCTCCCTTTTGGGATATCGACAAGGCCATGCTACAGATGTTACCAAAAGCTGTACATGGAAAGACACCAAGGTTCTTTTTTCATTTCTCTCACTCATGTCAACAGTCACTGTTATAACCCATCCAAATTAGGCAATTGCATACATAAAGGAAAGAAGTACTGGATTGCAGAGAACTTAGGAACAGGTGGTAGCAGGATGGGAAGTCAATGCCCATAAGAGGAGAGATGGATTTGTTTTACCTACATTACTGGGCAAAAAGCACAGGATTTAGTAAAAGAGCAGTTGATAAGCAAAAAGGCTAAGTCAGTACAACCACCTAAGCCGGTGCCAATTTCGATCAACGATTGGTGTACCAAACTTGAATAGCAGTTAGAAAAAGAAATAGATATCTCAAGGATGGGTAAAAATCAATTTGTAGAACTGGGGGAAAGAATAAGTAAGGAACTTAACATAACCAATTGTTGGGTCTGTGGAGGGGCTTTGATGTCAGAATGGCCATGGAAAGGCAGCAGTTTAGGCCAAATTGAGCTTCTAAAATGCAACCAAGCAAGTACAAGTGAAGAAAACAGACCAGAAGGGTGGATTTTAAGCTCAACAGTGATAGGGGAAGAATGTCTCTGGTGCACTGGGAAAAGCTTCCTTTATGAAGTAGGAAAAACACCCTGTAAAAGATATAAGGTTAGTAATGGAACTTCTGTATGGTGGGTCTCAGAAGCACCAACCATGTATTGGACCCAAGAAAAAGCAAAAAAAGGGAATTGTAAGTATGATAACAAAATAAGACTTTTTCACTGTAGTGATACAGGTAAAAATCCTTACTATGGCATCCCGGAAATTTCCAAATTTTGAGAGAATATAAATCAACAAAAATTTAACTATTGGAAAGCTCCAGACGGCTTATTTTGGATATGTGGAAAAAGAGCATACCCAAAACTCCCCTCCCAGTGGAAAGGGAGCTGCACTCTGGGAATTATACAGCCAGGATTTTTTCTTTTACCAGGACCTGATGGGGATCAATTAGGGATACCAGTTTATGAGGATCTAAAGAGAAACAAAAAACGATTGGAGGATTCCAAAAATGGGGAGATGAGGAATGGCCCCCTGAACGCATACTGGAAACATATGGGCCAGCCACCTGGGCACAAGATGGGAGTTGGGGATATCGAACCCCAATTTATATGCTAAATTGTATTATAAGACTTCAAGCAGCTGTAGAGATAATAACGAACAAAACTGGTCAGGCAATGGAATTAATATGGAGGCAACAAACCCAAACAAGAGCAGCCGTGTATCAAAATAAGTTAGCTTTAGACTATCTATTAGCTGAAGAAGGGGGTGTTTGTGGAAAGTTCAATACATCAGATTGTTGTTTAAAAATAGATGACAATGGATGTGCCATCCTGGACATAGTCAATGATATCAGAAAAATTGCCCACGTACCAGTTCAAAAGTGGGAATCAATGCTAAATACTAGCTGGCGGGATAATGTGTTGGGAGTAGAATGGTGGAAAAATTTAGGCTTCTTCCTTTTATGCGCTACAGCTGGTCTAATATTTCTTCCTTGTCTGATTCCCTGTTTCATTCGGCTCATCACCAGTGTAGTACAAGGCATGCAATTAGTGAACATTGACCAAAAGTTGCCTACAACAACACCACAAGGGATTATGGTGTTAAAGAAACAAAAGAATATAGAAGACCCCTTCAAAGAAGTGAGATTGATTTGTGAAAGAAATGAGCGAATAATGAAGGCTAGAAAACAATGAATATTGCTCGAGCCAAATTAACTATAAAAAGAAAGAGGGAGGATTGTGAAAAATGCATATTATATGGCTCTACACAAGATATTTACTATATGTATTATGTTGTATTAATTGTTAATATTGTGTTAATAGTTTGATAGTATGGTAAATGTAGTTTTGTAGTAAAAATGTAGTTTTTATGTACCAACCACAGGAAAACGTAAATCTTTCAGAGAAAAAAATAATTTGCTACTTCCTTATCAGAAGAGACCAACTCCTCCTGCCTCTCTCAGCCTTGAGGATGTCATAGAGATTAAAAGAAAAAAGTGATACTAACCAGAGACAATTCTTTGTTTGAATGGAATTTATGCATCATGTATGAAATGTATGAATATTCAACAGGCTATTGCTTTTAAGAGATAATCCTTTGTTAACAGGGTCTTTCTCCGGAGCATTTTGCTCGGGGAAGCACCCAGACATCTGTAACTTTGTTTTTTATTGTCTAATATTGTCCTAACTCTAAATGTTCAACTTTTTTACTCTAATTCTATTTTTATAACCATATTATTTACTATTAAACTTTCAAAATTTTAAAACAAGTGATTGGCGTTTTTCACAGTTTTCAAGATGGATGGCCGGAGTACCCAATTAAATATAGGGATACACTTCTGGGTCACACAAGCATAAAATCAGCCCAGGAAGCCCGGGGAGTCTCTCTTCCTTCCGGGCAAGTTACCAAGTAACATCGTGGGTGTAATAGACTATGGACACAAAGAAAAGTTCCAATAGGAATTTATTAGATTGCAGCAAGCAAGGCAGAGGCAAATACAGCGCTGGGCGACAGGGAAGTCTCCGCTTCACCAACTGCCCCCCCGGGCAAGTTTTCAGTCCCTCTTTTATCTTGCTTTTTCTTCCGATTGACGTGTCCTTCCTGTAGTACTCTGCGCATGTGCGGCGTGTTGCTAGGGGGTCTTTTTCTGCCTCCCAATGGTCGCAGGGATGAAGGCTGGTAATCATCCTCTAGTGTCCCCCAGTCGCCTTCTTCCTTATATGGTAACTAAGCTTGAGTTCCTGAAACTTAAAGCTGATTAAGGAGCAGAAAACAAAGGATTGAGCAAGAGCATGCTTGCACATGGCTTTTCTATAAGCTTAAATAGTAACATAGTAACTTCTTGTTATTTTGAGTTATTTAACCTCCAGTGAACAAAAACAGTTTATGTTTATCACAGTGGGCAGCAGAGGAGGGCCCGGCTCAGGCCCCAGTGCCCTTGGGCAGCCGGGCCAGGCCCAGCCAGGCCTTCATGAGCTGCTGCCCAGCTGGGGAGCGGCCCGGGCCAGCTGAGCTCCCTTCCCCCCGGCTGCCAGCCGGGGAGAGGAGAGGCTGCAGTTCGGCAATGGTGACCGCGTGCCCAGGGCCATGGCAGAAGGGGCCAAGCCATGGCCAAGCCCAGTGGCAGCTGGCAGCAGGGGAGGGGAGCCTGCAGCTTCTAATAGCAACTTTGAGCTGAGCCACCCTAAATGAGACCGAGGGGTGGAAGGGAACGCATCCACCAGCCTCCCCATCAACACAGGTTTAAGTTTCTACAACCAGAGCCGAAGCCTGGCAGAGATCATGTGACCACCGCAGGCCTGAGCAAATTTAACTCTTTCTTAACACAGATGAAGCTTTTAAAATTCTAACCCTTCTCAGAGAGAGAGAGAGAAAAGACCAAATTTGAGATTGTTGGAGTCCAGGGCATCCCTTTGGCTGCCCTGGAGAGTCAGAGACCTGGGCAGGGGGCTCTGAGACCCCAGCCCAGAGCTCAGAGAGACACTGGCTTTGATCTCAGTCCATGGGAAAAACTTCCTAAACTGAGGGAGGGTTTGCAAACCACAGGGGTGTGAAAAATAGTAGTTTAGTTTGTCACAGAGTGAAAAAATAGTGATTTTAGATTCATAGCATTGGAGTGAATGGGGACAAAATGGAGAATCTGGGGCGTTGTCTCCTTCTTCTTCCTTCTCCTTTCCTCACTCCATTTCTGCAGTGACGTTGGCACAAAGTAGTTAGTAAGGATTGGGTCAGTGTATAGGTGACCTTTTTAGTAATAGTGATAGACATTGGTAAGAAATAGTAAATAACGAACATGTAGTAATTAGTATAAAAGATTAAGCACAGCCCAGCTCGGGGGGAGACGCGAGAAATCCATGCACCTGCAAACATCGTGCTGGACTGTGAAAAATTTGTAAGATAAGAAACAATAAACAAAAAAATGCAACCTTGAAAAATCTAAACGTGAGGACTCCGTCTCTTCCTTCGGCTTGGCGCGGAGCTGTGCAGGGGGGAAAAGACCCTAAAACCACCTGAATGTTGGGAAAACAGCCCCCGACAGAGATATGTAAAGAGACAGTATGAAGATATCTGTCAGTGAAGGAAGAGTGACCCCTAAGGTAGAAGAGATGACAAGTTGCCTTAGTTCTAGGCTGAAATTTTCTCTAAGTTGTGATAACAAACTGTAATATAAATATGCTAAAGTATTCCTTTAAATCGTGGATAATATCAGTTGGGGAGATGACTTATGGATTTCTTTTGAGCAAAAGTATCTGTGATTTACTGAGTAAATATTAAACTAGAAGCTGCAATTTAGTGATCTTATGTTTGAACAGAGAAGGATAAGAAGACCTCTGCGCCAGTGAAGACTTAAGAAAATATTTCTGTTCCTTGAGATGAAAAATCCTTTGCCTTTGAGTTGTGCATCTTTAAAATGTGACACCCCAATATGTGTGAGTCCACGGCCTATATGTAGTCACAGGAAAGGCTACGTGATATAGGAGGTCCACAACTGCAGAAGTTCCTGGGCAGGCTGCTTTTGTGAGAAGTGAAAGCCACAAGCAGACTGTTTCTCTTGTGGAACGTTACCAGAACAAGTAAGGAAAAACTTCTCTTTCTCAAAAGACTGAATGAAAGACTATTTTATAAGCAGTACTGACCTGGAGTTCTAAGTTTTGCCTCTTTGCATTGTTTGTAAGAAAGCTAACAGCTTGTAAGGGAAGGGTATTTTGAAGGTTTCATTTGATTCTTGGGGTTTTTTTTTAGTGTGTGTTAATAAATCTGTCTTTATACCCCTTAAGTTTGAGCCTGCTTTGCTTTTCTCCTAATCATATCTCACAGTAGAGAAAAGAATAAATAATTCTAGTAAACACTAAAACCACTACATCTCTCAATACATTAAATTAATTTCTCTTGGTCAAGTCTCATTTGCCTGCAACAGTAAGTGATGAATGGCCTCTCCCTCTCCTTGTCTCAACTCACAATCTTTTCAATGTATTTTCTCCCTGTCCAGCTGAGGACAGGAGTGACAGAGTGGCTTTGGTGGTGATATGGGAAACATATGCATATGAAAAGTCAGAATTTTAGAAGCATATAATGTGCTTAAACATGTGAAGAGGAGAACAGAAATATATATCGCTTATTTAGCAATTTTGTAAAAGTAGAGAAACAACTTGTACCAGAACACGTGGGAGTGTAACTTGTTAGGTAGAAACAATTAACAGAACACATAGGAATTTAGCTGCTAGGTAAAGGCTATAGAGATAAGATGTATATTGTTAAAACTCAGTAAAGCGGGACTTAGGTATTGTGAAGACCCGATAAAGCAGAACCAGTTGATTAAGAAACCAGCAAGAACCAGGTTCCTGGTTTTGGCCAGGACATACTGACCTGGGAATTAGCCAAACCCTCACTGCGCCTGCTCAGAGATGGAGGTCAAATAGCGAACACCAGGAGGAAAACTTCTTACTTCATCAGAAGACCCCTGCCCACAACCACCAGGAGGCATGGCACCACAGAAGACTAATTATAATATGAAGTGTGAGAAGGCAGAGAATGGGCAGGGAATGGGTGGGCAGGGAGGTATGGTTTTGTGAGATCCATGTATTTAAACCTGGAACCTGTCTCGACCAGGTACGCATGTATGGTGGAAAATCCCCCATGTGTCCCAGCTGGAAATAAAACAAACCTGCTTTACAGTTTTAATTGTAAAGTCTTTATTCCGCTACTCAGTGGGCACCTGGTATCCAGCAAAGGTCACCCCACCACAGCAACACAAATACAAGGGCTGAACACATGTATAGCTTTATTTTAAAGTTAAATAATTTTCTATAGATCCATGAAATTTTCAAAGCATTGGCACCTTAGTCTATGTTCTCCAGACCCTGAAAAATAAAAAAATAGCAGCTATATTTGTGTCATTCTTGCCACTAATGTGCAACAGGGCATATCTGAAAATGCAGATTTTCAAATTATATTTAATTACCCATATTCTTAATTAGAACAAAAATAAAATGCACATCCCCAGAGGCAGGCCAGCTGCAGGCACCGAGTGAGATCTGACAGCCCCAAGAGTGACCAGTGCCCATTTAAGCGGCCGTCCCAGAGCTTGGGGATGGGGGAGCACTGCCTGGGTTCTGCTTCCCCCCAGTGGTATCTGCCCAGTGCCCCCAAAACCTGCCTTGGGCACATAGTGCTTGTTGACACCCGATAGCCGCCGGTCCCTTTCCATCAGGGTCCACTCGTAGGGATAGCGGGCGATCCTCTTCTCCTGCAGGCATAGAACTGCTTGTTAAGGCCTCGGGCAGGGGCTCCCGAAGGAAGGCGGAGCGCGGGGTAAGGGGAGCCCCGGAAGGGAAGGGATCCCAGAGGGATGCAGCGGACTCGGGGATAAGGGCGGCTCTGGTGGGGAAACGGAGCCCCAGGGTCCCGGATCTCGGGACCTGCCGCCCTGCCCCGCGCTGACCTTGCCGCCGTGGCACAAGCGGTGCATGAAGACGGTGGCGATGCCGGGGATGCTGAGGCAGACGCCCATGACGGCCATGCCGGGCAGGATCTCGTACCACATCCCGCCGGTGCCGGTGCTGCTGTCGGTATCGGTGCCACCGCCTCTGCGCCGAGTGCCGGGGCACTTCCGGCCTGCCCCGCGCCCTTCCCGGCCTGCCCCGCGCCCCCTCACAGCCGAGCGGGCCCGAGCGGGCAGCAGAAGCGGCACAGCTGCCGGGGAGCAGTCCCTTGGCAAGAAATGAGGCCGTGCCCGCGGCCCGATATCGTTCTCGGTCCCGGCCCCGGCCCCGGTCCCGGTCGCTGACCCCACCGGGATCAGCGGCGGCGGGCGCGGTGCACTCTGGGAGTGGTAGTCCAACGGAGGCAGCGGCACCTTTAAGGCAGAGTCTCGCGAGAGGAGGTGGTTATTGGATGCGCGCGGCACTGCCCGGGCCCGGAGTCAAGATCGGGATCAGGATGAAGGAGGACAAGGAGAACAAGGAGAATGCCAGGCCCAAGGAGCGGCGCGGAGCCTCCGCCGGGACGGGGGCTCTACTGGCCGCGGGGCCAGGCACGGGCCCTGCCGCCGGCACGGACGGCAGAGCCGGTGCCGCCGAGCTTGATCGCCCGGAGCGGCCCAAGGACAAGAAAGAGACGCTTAGCAAGGTGGGGCCTGCGCGCCGCCGGGAACGGCGCCCTCCTCGGTAACGGGGATCACCCTCTATAACGGGCCCCTCCTCCCTCCGGTAGCAGGGCTCCCCCTCTGTAACAGGACCTTCCCCCGCTAACGGGCCGCTTGCGGGGGCCTCCTGGGGCGGGACGGGGCGGGACGTGTCGGGGAGGTGCGGTAATGACTCGTCCCCGGCACTCCCGCCGCCCTGAACGCCAGTTCTGCCGTGCCGCAGGTGGTGATCCGCCGGCTGCCGCCCAGCCTGACGAAGGAGCAGCTGGAGGAGCACCTGCAGCCTCTGCCCGAGCACGACTGCTTCGAGTTCTTCGCGAACGACTCTAGGTACGGCCGCCTGCCCAGTCCGGGAGCCGCCGCTACCGCCAGCCGGGCCCCAGTGGCGCCGCCGCCTCGTCAGCCCAGCGCTCTCGATTTGTGTCTCTGCAGCTTGTACCCGCACATGTTCTCGAGAGCCTACATCAACTTCAAGAACCAGGAAGACATAGTCCTCTTCAGGGATCGCTTCGACGGCTATGTTTTTGTCGATCACAAAGGTAAGTGAACGGCACTCGATGGATGTTGCTGCTTCCCTGCTGTCTGTGCCATGTGCTGGTTGAGTTTTGGAGGGGTGAGTGTGAGCAGCCACGTCTGACTTGTTTGGGTTTAGTGCCTCAAATAACAGTTCCAGTACATCTAGAAATACATACGTATATAGTTCCAATAACATTCTAAGTCCTTTAAATGAGATAGTTTGCAGTGTAACAGCACACTGTTTGCCATACCCAGCTGGATTTGTGCAACCATAAACATAGTGTTCTTGTCAGAAGATAAAACTTTAAAGCCTGCTTGTAATGTGTTGCATTCTACTATATTTTGTCAAAAATTGAGATTTGCCTCAGTTGCATTAACTTTAAATATTCTTTCTTGCCCAATGAACAGAGTCTGTAGGATGAGGCCATTACATGGTGTGGTGCCACTGAGGTGGCTGAACTGACAGTCACGGGCAGTCTTAAATCTAGTATGTCCTTCTTGACAGTCTGTGAATTTGCTGGTTTGTTAGTATAGTGAGAGTGTTAAGGTCATGAATTCTGCTGTCTGTAAAGTGTTGTGGTTTTTTTAATTATTAAATGGATTTCTGAATGCAATAAATTTTTTATGCTGTGTAAGTAATCTCTTCTAGTATTGCATATTTCTTGTGAGACTTCCTTTCCTGCTTTAGCTGTGGACAATATAATCTATTTTATATCCATTTCATCTTTATTTTAATGTGGGGTTTTTTTATCTCAACAGGTCAGGAATATGCTGCCATAGTTGAGTTTGCACCTTTCCAAAAAGCTGCAAAAAAGAAGAGCAAGAAAAAGGATGCCAAAACTGGAACTATTGAAGATGGTATAACAGTGAGCTAGTTTGTTTTGCATGTGTAGACTTGAAACTCTTAGCAGTAATTTGAATGTAATGTTTTTACTGTGACACTATAGTTCCACTAATAGGATGTTTGCTTAATTATATGTAAAGTTTATGAGCACTGCTTTGTCAGCTAGAAATCTGTTAAATTATTGTCCCAGACAAACGTAATACAGCAGCTCATTTGAGAGCTGCTAACTTATGAAAAGGTGGCATATAAACAACCCAACATAAGTAAATGTAACCAAGCAGTGCATGATGCAAATACTTTTAATGCTACAGTATCTCTTCTTTCCCCCCCCTCCCTTTTTTTTTTTTCCTTCTCTTCTGTGTAGATCCAGAATACAAGAAGTTTTTGGAAAGTTACAGTGCAGATGATGAAAAATTAACCTCCACTCCTGAAACTTTGTTGGAGGAAATAGAGGCAAGAAACAAAGAGCTAATAGGTATGGAAATCTGTGTCGTATAGTTACGTTTTCCTAGATCACAAAGAAACAAATATGTTTTGTAATTTGAAGCTCAACCTGGAGGAGATTGAATTCTCTTGTGTATTTGTGTTTAGTATTTGTTAATCATTTAGGCTAATATTATTCAGTGTGTTTTGTTTTGTTCCCATGTTCTAAATTCTTCTGTAGGTGTAAGTTTTAGATGACAAAGTTCCTTCCTGTTGCAGATGTTTGTTAGCCAGACCAAGCTGCGGAGTGGCTGCATTTCAGTGAGATGCAGTGGTGTTTAATGCAGTGCTGTGATCAGTGATGTTCCATGCAGGCACAAGTTAAGAGAGTGTGGTTGGGAAAAATACCACCAAAAAATGACCAGGTTGCTCTTTTTAAGTATCTTCAGGGATCTCTTTAAAAATGAGTGTCTGGGAAAAGCCTAATGCAGACTGAATGTAGAGATGGGTGTAATGGATATCCTATAAGTATCCTAAAGAAGTTTATAGAATCTTAATAGTTGCCACTGTTTGGAGATAGGTTTGGAATACTTATTTCACTGCTATATTGCTGTATGTGAGAAGAGACAGACAGGGGAATGTGTAAGACTGCTTCCCTTCATATAGAGCTTTGTTGTAGGTATTGCAGTATTGGATAAGGCAAAATATTTACTTTTAATTTTATCTATTCTCTAGCTAAAAAAACTACTCCTTTACTGAACTTCTTGAAAAATAAACAGGTAAGATTTACCTCCAGAATTTTCTTGTTGTTTGCAAGTACAATTTGGTCATTGTATGTTGATACATTTCTGCCCTTCCTTTTGAAGAAGGAGTTTTTGACCCAACTTGTCAACTTTTGGTTCATATATTTTAAAGGACTAGAGTGTTAGAATGGTGGTGCTTTGTGTACATTCTGCTCACAGCAAAACACCTCTTGTTGCACTGACAAAACAGATTCCATTTTAGTGTTTCTATTTTTAGTGCAGTATGGCTGAGGTGCTTGTAGATGATCTTTCTCCTAGCACATATGTTATTTTAACTTCTAGCAATGAAAAAAATCAGAGGTGGGGCAGATTTAATTAAAATTTGAATGATCAAGGCTGAGGCCAGTGTTGTATTTGAGCTTTTTAAGGCAGTACAAATTAAGGCTTATGAGTAAAAAAAAAAATACTGTCACAACATGTTCAGGTTCACAACAACAACAGATGACAGGATGTTGTTTGTTTGTTTTTTTTTTTTCTTTTATAATAGAGGCAACTTTGAGGTGAGTTGTTTGATGGCTTAAAGAGATGTTTCCTGGTGTGCAGAGACACTATTTCTCTTTGCTTTTACATACACAGAGACTGAGAGAAGAAAAAAGAGAGGAGAGAAGAAGGAGAGAATTAGAAAGGAAAAGACAAAGAGAAGAAGAAAGAAGAAAATGGAAAGAAGAGGAGAGAAGGAAGAGAAAAGAAGCAGAAAAATTGAAGAAAGTAGACAGATGCCCAGAAAAAGAAAGAGACAGATCAAAAGAAGAACCAAAGATTAAGGTCTAGAACAATTCTTTATTATAAACTGTTACACTCCCTTTCCCCTATTATTTGTATATCAGTCTCAAAATGTACTTTGGGTATTGTATGAAGAATCACAAGTTTGGTGTTAGTAAATGACCAATTTTTTTGTAATATTCAGTAGTAGGCATTGTAAAGGTTTACATGCTCTAATGTGTCATAGTAATATGTAAAGTTTTTGTCATATGACTGTTGTACATGCTGCGATAAACAGGATTGTGAATTTGCTATGAAATGGAGACTTTTTAAGCTTTCTAAAACAGCCTGGTTTAGGAGAAAAATCCTAGTCTGCTGTGTGAATAATGCTTACTCATACACTCCAGCTTTTATAAATACTGATTTGCAGTAATATTTTTTTAATGTTTACTTCTTACTGGACTGTGGTTCCTTTGATGCAGTTTTGGTGTTGTGCCAGACAATACGTATTAGAGTGAGCTTTTTAGCTGAGACTTCTGTTTTCTTTGTAGCTACTTAAGAAGCCTGAAAAAGACTTGGAGAGAAAAGAAAAATCCAAGAAACTGGAAAAAGAGCCTCTGAGGGAGGAAAAAAATGCGAGTAGTGCCTCTGCCAAACGATCTGATGGGGAGACAAAAGAAGAGAAGGCAAAAAAGTATTCTAGTACTTGCTATAAATATATATGTATCTATAACTTGTTTCCTGATTGTACTGAGGCTTAGGCTGCTCTGCCATGACCATGTTTTAAAATTTCTTTCAAATGCTTTTTCTCATATAAAGCATGGGCTGTGTTCTCTGTGTCAGTGCACATCCCTATAATTACAGAAAGCTCTGTGAATTACCTGGAAATTCTTCATTAGCGGACAAATTTTAATATTTTTACAACTCATTATAGGAACTCCACTAAGGGAGCCCATATGTAGGTGGCTGCAGCAAGCTGTGAGCACTGTCCTTGCAATGAGATAATTATTATAACCATGTGTTCTCCAGTTACCAGTCCCTCTAAGCCTTGTAAAAAGTCAAAGTGGAAAATGTAATTCTCAACAGCTCCGTGATCTGTTCAAGGTTCAGTTTCTCATGCGAGAAATACAGATAAGACAGACAAATTCAGATGTTTTTTCAAAGCCAAAAGAGACTCAGCCAGCTATGCAAGTAGGAGGCTGGGAAACTCTAGTGGTCAATGTCCTCTCTGGGTGTCATGCATGACTTGAGCTATCACAGCCTCCCAAGATCTCCCTAGTACCTGCCAGTGTGTCCTCTTCCTATTGCACATTTACACCACTATTACATTGATCTCCCATCTCTGTTTGATGAATTTTTGAGCTTAATTTTCAGTTTTGTCTTCATACAGATCAGAAGATGAGTGTGTAAAGGACTACAGGGACCAAGATAGAGATTTTGACAGAGACAGAGAATATGAGAGAGCACAGAGAGAGAAACTGAAATGCCAAGAAGAAGAGCGTCGGAGGCAGAAAGAGCGCTATGAGAAAGAGAAGGTTTTTAGAAGAAAAGAGGAAGAGGTGAAAAAGGAGAGAGACTTATTCAGAGAAAAGGGAAAGAAAAGTGATCTTACAGACTTTACCAGCAGCACAGACAAATCTGAGAAAGTAACCAAAGACGATAAAAAAGAAGATACAATTAAGAGGGATCGTATCAGAAACAAGGTGCTGGATTTTAAATTCATGTGTTGATTCATAGGGATCTGTGGTTTTTAGGATAAAAGCACTTCAGGGAAAGAACCATGTGGTTTCTCTATTGAAACTTTTCCCTGTTCTGCAACAAACTGCCATTGCTAGAAATGTCCACTAAAATTTGCTTAACAGTAGTATTTCTTGTCACTGTGTAAGAACTAATCCAAGAAAACATGGGTTAAATTGTAAGACACTGATCCCTTTTTATTTGCTGACTTGTGCCATAGGCTATCTCTTTAAGGTGTTGGTAGAGTATCAGTAATCTGTCTGCTGACCTTATAGGTGCCTGAAAATGCATCTCAATGTGGGAGTGTGATTGAACCGATTCCTTAAAATAGGAAACTGCAACTTGCAGAATATGACATCCTCTAGGCTCAAGAAATAATGTCTTGAGTGTAGTTTTATGTACTCTACAAAATCTGGTTTTGCAGCATCATTGTGCTTGTTTTCTGTATCACTTAAGACATTGTCAGGTATAGATGAAACTCAGGGTTTTGAAACTTTGAAGTTGGCCTCTTCTGAGAGTGTGTGAGCTGAACTTAACAGGAAACTTCTTACAAATAACCTCAACTATGAGCAGTGTTCTTTGTGGCTTGAGCAGGGATGTTGCTTTTCAACAGACAACCTTGATTTGGGGCAATTGAAGTTACTTTGCCACCACTGTGGAATAATTAAACTTAGCCTGAAAAGTTTGAATTTGAGCCATTTCTAATACCATAGAAATGATACCATAATAACCCTGAGAGCAGGGAGCTATGAAAGAGTCTAAATAGTTTTGATTTATTTCAGGATCGCCCAGCAATGCAGCTGTACCAGCCCGGAGCCCGAAGCCGGAGCAGACTGTGTCAGTATGAAGACAGTGCTGCAAAGCCCCCAGATCAGGGAGTGGATAAGAAACAAGAGGGTGAGACCAGTCACACAAAGGAAGAGGAGTGATTGATGTGCCAGCCTTATGTGTTCTGACTGTCTGTGCAGCCAAAGAGCATGTACTTAGGCAATCCAGAAGTGCCTCCGGAGCAAAAAAGGAACAAAGGAAGAAAAGGGAGCATTATGCTGTTGGATATTTCTGGTTAAAGAACCTCAGTGTAGATTCAGAATTTGAAATGTGTTCTCATTGTAATATTTTTGGTTATTTGAACTTATTTTCCCAACATCTAACTACAACAGAGAAGAGAATCTTTGCGAAATAGAAAGACTTTGTAGCCTTAAGTTTGATAATAAATAAGTTGTGGTCAAGAGGGGACAAGGCCTGGATCAAAAGCCAGAGCTCTACTCTAAGGCAATTAGAGCCAGTGTTGGATGCACTTAAGCAGACCAAGCTTGGAGTTGCCTAGAGTTAACACAGGTGTTGCTGTGTTGTGTGATGCTCCTATGTGAGGCAGTGAAAGCTAGTGTGTCAGTCTAGCACTGAGACACATACACAGGCTGGGGTTGTTGAAGTACCAGTGAATAGGAGCCTTTTGGCACATAAGAGGCAGAACATCTGGCAGTGCAGTAACCATGTTAGGGAGGGAGAAACTGTCCTCTTCAGTGGTTCTCTGGATAAAGTAACTTAAGTTGGAGTGTATGAATAAGCTGGCTTAATAGTTGAATATGTCTTGATAAATTCTCATGTAAAGTCTCCCTACATTGAAATGTTTATTTTTAATCAAATGTAGCTGGTTTGGGCATCCTGTTCTTTTCCAGCATTTTCCTTTCTCTCAAGTCTGAAATGCTTCTGAACTCCTGCTCTCTCGGAACTGCTTCCTCTTCCCTCATAACTTGAAGTACTGTTTTACAGCCCAGAACGAGACTTCTCCAGTAGCAGCTCCTCCCAGTTTTAGCCATAGCTGTTTTTTGTACTAAACCCAAATAAACTCCCACAAACTCGCTCGGCCGCTGCCGCCCCTCACTGCGTGAGGGACCGCCGGGCCGGCAGGGGGCGCTGCGCCCGCCCCGCCCCCCCTTTCCGCCTCCTCGGACGCCGCCATCGCCGGGACGCCGCGCCGCTCCGCGCCATGGTGAGACATCCGCGGCCATCCGCGCTCTCTCGCCGCGCCCCGAGCCTTCTCCCCGAGGCCGCCGCGCTCGCGGGTCCTGGCGGGCGGGCCGCGGGGGCGGTGGGGCGGAGAGGCCGCGAGGGAGCGGGAGGGAGCCGGGTGCAGCATTGCCGGCTCGCCGAGGCCTGGCGGGGCCGGGGCTGTGTGAGGGACTGACCGCTGTGTTCTCTTGCAGTCGTCGCACAAGACGTTCAAGATCAAACGCTTCCTCGCCAAGAAGCAGAAGCAGAACCGGCCCATCCCGCAGTGGATTCGCATGAAAACCGGCAATAAGATCAGGTAACGAGCTCGGCTGGTGCTTTCTGAGGAGCTGCGGCCGTGCAGGCTTATTCAGGCGGCCTGGGCGGTACGGGCCGAAGGCGGGAGCTCATGGCGTTTATGCCAGCAAAAGCGCAGTTTTGTGGCCGTGAGGGCCATCCGGGGATGGTAGGGCAGGTGAGGCCTCTTGAGGCAGTGTGGGACTTCCATGCCATTTTGTTCTGTAGTAGTTTTGCACCAGTGCTCTGCAAGTGTTCACAGACGTTCAGTGATGGTATGTGTAAAGTGAAAACCTGAACTGTACGTGTGGATGATTTATTCCAGATTTTGTTCCCTGGTAGCTTCTCTGTTCCTGATGTTCCCTTCCCCAATATCTGTCTTCTCTCATAGCTGCCCCTTTGGGCTCCTGCATTTTCAAGGAACAGTTCCTGAGCATGGGTGTTCCAAAGTTCAGGGTATGGTGTGTAAGGGAGCAAAGGACTTGTTGGATATATGGGAAATCAGATTGATAGTATGAGATGCTTGGTATCTGACTGTAGAATTAATTTGCCATAGTTTCTTGCTTTTCTGTTGTGTTTTTTCTCTGGTATTGTGCTTAGAGCAATGCTGAGTGCTGTGACACACTGGGCGCACATGGTGCGTGCACAGGGTGGTGCCTGTCCAAACCCTCTGGTTGAAAACTGCAGCATAGTTTTTTTATCTCATACACTCCTTCATCTTGGCTTTTTAAGGCAACAGAATTCCCTCTTCTGTTTCTCCCTTTGTCCTAAGCAGTGTGGAGAGCAACAGCAGCACTGGCTGGCTCAGGTAGTGCCCCGGCATTGCTAGGTTCTCTTCCTGTAGCTGCTCCCAACTTGTTTCTAGGCAGGATCAGTGGTGCGTGCACTCAGCTGGATCCTTGTCTTCTACACGCCAGGTTAAAACTGGGTTCTGTTTCAGCTAAATTTCAGTACTTTTAAATACTTGACCATAGGGCAAAATCACGGATTTTTGTCTCCTGGCACTTGAGTAGCTGGGCCACTGGTTCTGTCCAAGCTTTGTGTTAAAGCAGGCTGCAATTGCAGCACTTCCTGCTGTGGGAGTGCTGCCATTTTCCTGCTGAGAGCAACTCTGTTAACACTGTCTGTGGTTTCACCCTCACTGTGGTGAAAGCATTTGTTCTTAACATGGACAAGTACATGCTCACAAATTAATGTGCTTTCATGGAAGAGACGTTTTCAGTGTGATATTCTGTTTCATGTTTAACAAATGTGTGTGCGCTTTGCTAATTCGCTCTGCTTTTGTCTTAGGTACAACTCCAAAAGGAGACACTGGAGGAGGACCAAACTGGGCTTGTAAGAGAGACTGTCCTGGGAGCTCTAATGAGCACTGTTCTTTCTGTGTCAGATTGATAACACTCTCAAGTCATTCCTTCTGTGGTGCTGGACTGCAGTCTCCAGTGTGGAGTTTTTATAAGCTGGTCTGGGATGTTGATGTTAACGGGGAAAATCTTTGTATCTGATACATGGAGACTGTGTTCTATTACTATTCTTTCAGGCATCACGATGAGCATTGACAGTGCACAGGCTTATTAATAAATATGGACCTGAATTACTTTTGTTTTTAGAATTATTTCATATGTATGTGGTGGGATTGTAATAATAAAATTCATGGTAATGTTAGTTATATTCTCACTTAATATGAGGAACCTTGGCAGCTCTTTTTAGGTAGAGTAGGCTGTGTCTTCCTTTTCACTGAATGTAAACCTCCAGGAGCAAAGTACCAATTTTAAAAAAGAAGTCAAAATCAGACCTGAAGAAAATCTCTTAAAAAATGCAGTACTGTAGAGTGTAGCACATAATGTCTGTGTACTCCCTAGAATATTAAACAATGAGTTTTGTTCGGGAGTCTGGGTTGGTTTGATAAGTCAGCACCAACCACAGGTGCAGGTTAGTATAAAACATTCTCAGCAGGCAGAAATTTAAGATAGGGTTCAAAGGGAGAGTTTGCAGCTATTTAAAAAAAGGGGAGAGGAAAAAGGGGATAAAGGTCTTTGGGTAGTTGGCCCTCCAGCACCCCTGTGCTGGTATTCTCTGCTGCAGCCTGTGAAACCGATTTACTACAGGGAAGTGGAGGAGGAGGCTGTGGCTCTGCACCCAGTCCTTTCTGTTCACAGTGCTGAGCTGGGGTGGCTGCTCTGGTCAGCAGGAAATCCCTGTTTGCTGTGAGCCTGTTCTTGGCTGTGGCAAAGCCCATCCTGACACTGAGAGCTGCCAAGGTGCTGGTTCATTCCTGGGTTCAGCCTTAGGTTGTGGGTCTGTTCCTGAGAGGCAGCTTCCTGAGGAAGCTTCAGGCTGCCATACCTTCTGTGTTGCTGCTTTTCACATTGAAGGTAAATAGATTTATCTCCTTTGTATTGCAACTCAGCAAATAATGCTGGGCACAGCATGTGCCAAACAGGTAAATGCTAAGAAATACACATCTCAGAGCTCATGAGGTCTTTCCTTCCTAAGGTGTGCTGCAGGGTTCTGTCAGTCAGGGCAAGCAAGGCTGGGATTTTTACCAACTTCGGGATACTTCAGAGGTAATTTCTAGCTTCTTATCCTGTCTGGTAAGAGTGGACTCTAGTTCATCATCGAGGGAAGTAGTAAGTCACTGCAACAGGAAAGCAGCTAACAGCCTTGCCAGAGATGTTTCAACAGAGGCTCGTGTGCTGCAGCCACTTTGACCCCAATGATTTTTAAACCTCTTCTGCACTCTTTGGAGTGAGTGTTCAGGAAATAACAGCCCTGCTGAGGATTGGAGTTCAGCCTTAGCACCCAGCAAACCTCCAGCCTCTCCACATCACTGCTGGCAGAAAAAGCTGCTCATGGAGTTTCTCTGTAATTGTGTCTGGGGATCTGGCTGAGGAGGAAAATAAATTTTATGGACTTGAGAATGGAAAGAATTTTTTCCATGGCATTTGTGGGAAAACTTTACTGAGCGATAGATTGGGCAATTTATTACTATTTAGTAGAAAGTCTCCTTATTACTGTAATGACTAATATTTTCATTAGATGGAAGTAGCTTCTACTAAGGAACTGTTTTGGAAAATAACCCCTTGTATTAATTTCCCTGTTTGACTGAATCTGCTTTTTGAACTTGACATTAAGGGATAACACAAAGTAAGTTTATTACAAATTAAACTTGGGTTAAACTCAATCTTCTTCAGAACCGTAACCAAACAAATATCTCTAGGTTTGAATGTTGTCTGTGGCAGCTCTCTGCCCTCTTTTCCCTGTGAGATGGGATCAGGAATCTGCAGAACCAGGCTAACATGATAACTGAGACATCAAGAGAAGCTTTAAAGAAAAAATATTTGGATATTCTAGTCCATTGATTTTGGTAGATATGTTTTGTTTTCTGCGTGAAAAGCAACGTTAGAGCTGATTGTATACTTGAGGAATGTTTTTTTAAGCATCTCTCTGTCCAAATCAACTGCCTTTCTGTAGGTATGAAAATGAACTGAGTGAGACAAAGGGGTGGGTCACTGGAAGAATATGTTTTTTTTTTTTCTTAGTGGAAAGGGACCCAGCCAGGGCAGGGGGGGGGGATATGGCAAGGATGTTGTAACACATCTAGAGAAGCAGAGTTCTGGTCCTGCTCTTTCTGAAGTCCCCACCTAATTTGTCTAAGCACAGAATACAGGGTCTAACCCATGACCAAAAGACGGGGGGGGGGGGGGGCAAGCTGTCTTTAGAGGGTTTTGGTTATCTCTCAAGGGGAGGCAATTACTGAAAATCATTTTGTTGTATTTAGGTGCAGCTTTTGTCAGCAAAGTTTTACTTTCAAATGGAACATTTAAGTCCATGTTTCTGGGTGGAGCATGACAAAGCCACAGGTACTGTTGCCAAGGAAATGGCTCCTTCAAGGAAAGTCTCATTAACTTTGCTGTTTACTCTGTGCCTTACTCAGAGGAAGATGTAAGAACCATCCTGTGCCCCTTCCCTGACAGCTGCAAAAGGGGGATAGAAGACAAATAGGTCAAAAAATATTTTTCAGTCTTGTCTTATCAACAGCACTTTGGTTACCAGAACTTGACCCAGTACTGTTCATGGAGTTTGTGCTGGTGTGAGCAGACTTGTGAGAAGCCAGCCTGCTCTCCCATGGTATGGACATGGCCACAGCAGTTCCAGAAGGAGCTGTATTGCCAACATCTTCAATCTATTAGAGCTAAAGCATTACAAAACTGTTGTAGATCAGGCATTAAATCTAGTTCGTTTTGTATGTATCTGCTGCTGACCTCAAGGATTAAGATGTCCAGATACATCTATATGTCCACCCAGGCACCTGGACTGGGCATTATTATCCAGTCACTGGATCCCTGTTCACTCATGTGAAGGCTGCTCTTCCATATGTCATTACTGCAGACTGGGTTATTTTGGTGTCCAAGCAGCATTTCAAAACACAGTCTGAATATAACTGGACTGTGAGAGTTGTGAGTTTTCTCTCACACAAAGTCCTGTACCGGGGTTAAAAGATGAATGGAGCTTGCAGCTTTTTGGTCTTTAGAGATGTTTATTCAGTTTCTTATCTCAAGGTCCACACGCTGCTAACACCTAGCTTAGCATGCTGGAAAACAGGTGGCAAGAACGCCAGCTGAAGAATTCCAAGGTCTTTTAAAGGTTTCTAGTCCAATTAACTCTTAACACATACTATATTTACAGTTTTGTGCCAATAATTGCTACCTATTTTAAAGCACGCAATTCCTACATCAAACCCATTCTACCAATGTCTTTGTGCCACTGTCACAGTAGAAAATGGAGTAGAAGAAGAAGATGAGACACTGCCCAAAATCCTCCATCTTGCTCTCATCTATCTCCATACTAAAAACCCAAAACTACAAATTTTCACCCTGTGACAAACTAAACTACTGTCTATTTCAAATCTTTGTTGCTTTTAATTCATCTCTGAGTGTTGGAAGTTTTTCCCATGGACTAAGGTCAAAGGCAATGCTTTCCTGGGATCCCAGCCAGGGTCTTGGACCCCCCAGGGCAGTTCGAGGGATTTTCTTCAAGCCCTGGACTCCAACACTGGATTTGTTCAGGATCTGTGAAACCCCTCAGCTCTAGTTCCCCAGAGGAAGTTACCTGTGTGTCTTTGTGTATCTTTCTGCATCGAGGCAAATGCACCTGTGTAGCCAGGCCAGATCACCTTGAGTCCCTCGATCACCCCTGCAGGCCCCCTGAAAGGCAGCTGGAAAGAAACCACAACTGCCCTTCTAAAGGAGTTGTCTCTGCAAGGGCTGCCCTGGGGAACAGAAACTCCCTAATTCCTGTCTGAGAAGCACTTCTCAAACGGGACTGCTATTTAAGGAATAGTCTCGTGCTGATGAGAAAGAGGAAGGGGCTGTTGTTTTTCTGAAGATATTTTGAAGCAGTCCTGGCCTTTGAGAATGTAAAAAGCAAGTTGAAATCATCAGGGCAGAGCTCCACTTGGTGAACAAAACATAAACAGGTGAGCAGAGGCTTTGCCCTTTTAATGCAGTGACTGAGACATACATGCACTTATGCTGCTGCAGCAATGTTCATCAGTTTCATTTCTGAGCATACCCTCAGTAGCAATAATCTCAATCTCGCAGCCTTCACATACCTTTTCCACAGTTTCTGAGAATGAATCATCTTTTCAGAGATGTTCCTGAACTCTAATCCCCACAGGAGCCACCACATGCTGCCCCTCTTGTGTCCTTCCTTCCTCCTTTGCTCTGGCCCCCATTCCTAATGAGGTTGAGCATTTCAGGCTTCCTGGGATGGGGATCTCAAGGGAAGGGCTGCCAGTGTGAGTTGTTTTGCACTTTGAAAGGCTTCTCTTGGCCTGGACTCTTCTCACAAACAGGGCCTTTAGTTCTTACTCTACTGAGAAACAGCTTTATAATCAGCTGTCATAAACAAACATCAACCCAGAGAAGGTGCATATGGAAGAGATCAGGGGATCTCACAGGGAGCTGGAAAGCATTTGCAGCATAGGATCCACACATGGTGGGTCAGCATCCTCCTGTGGGCACACAGGGTGTTGGAGCAGCTCCCCACAGCAGAGCTGACATGTAAGCCCCAACCATGGGGATCTGCTGGGATGCAGCAAGGAGTCCCCACCCATGGAGGCACAGGACAAAACCCCCTCTGCAGACAGGCAGTTTTTTGGAAGGGCTGTCCCAAGGTAATGCTCTATCGTAACGATTCGGGATGGCTCAAATAACAATATGTAAAACTCCGGTTTCTTTGGATGGCATTATGGCAAAGGTTTATTGAAAGACAAGCTCTTTTATCCAGTGTTTTGGTACAATGAATATTATTGGTTGTTTCAGACCCACATCTCTTAGTAAACATCTTTACTAGTAAACAAGTTGGAAAAACACCAGGTGTCAGGAGGAGGATCTCTACAAGTATTGTTTTGGGTTCCTCCTTATGATTTCCCAGGCCAAAGTGAGAGAGTTATGTACATGGCTTTTCCCACAGGATTCAAGCTACTGCCTGGAGCCTAAAAATCTGTTTTCTGACCACTGTCAGTTCTCACATCTCACCCTTTTGTTTTTAAGGCGGAAGGCAGCATTTGGAGTCTCCTGCAGGGCCCTTGCAGGAAGGAGAGCAAACACAACACAATAGGTCCCTTTAGTAATTGATGGTTATTAGATAGAACCTCAATTGGACACTGACTTGGAATGGTCAGGGAGATTCTCTGGCACATGCTATCGAATTCTTCACTTATCACATCCATGCACCAGCATCAAGTCTTGCTGTTCATCCTTGCAAGGAGTCAGTTACTAATTCTAATACAATAAACAAAACATCATCAATCTGCTAAAAAAAATGGCAGTCTAACTTGTCAACACTCACTACTCTAGAAACAAAAGGGATAGGATACTCATTCTCCACTTGAAGAAAAATCATCTGAATGACAATCGGCATCCTGATCATCACTTGAATGTTGCCTGATGACCACATTCTGCTTTTGGTGTCGCAGGTCAGGGCAAACACCTTGCAGGTATCCATTGTACCCCAGTATCTGTGGAAACTGGGGCAAACCTGATGTCACTGTAGGACATGAAAGACAAAAGTCTCCAAATATTTCAGAAGGCAAAGAGTATAGAAGGCTTTATTGTTTAATTCTTACTACTTTTTGTAAGGTGTTTTGATATAGACTTAACATGATTAGTGACTAGGAATGACACCTCTAATCCCATTGGTGAAACTAGAGAAACAGCAAAACACCACCTGGAGAAAGATTGTTTTGGGAAAGGATAGTTGTTTTGCCAAGAATGTTTTGAGAAGAGGCTTTCTCGAGAACTTTTCCCTTGGGAAACAGCACTGATAGCAGGCTAAAATCTCTTCAGACTCAGAAATATCAGGCCCACACCTGCAACCCCAAACGATAAGCTCACACGGGCCCTCCCACTTATAGTGGTTAGGTCCCGTACCCAGACTTTCACTCGAGGTAAGTGCATCTCACTTGATGACTGCAACGAAAAGGAAGTAATTTAGAATGACAAGATTGTTTGCATTTTTGTGATACTGCAAGGTGATCAATTGTATATAGAACCTTTTCCAGTTGACTGTGCTGGGTTTCTCCAGGCATTCCCCCTTTTTTTTTTTTGTTTAAACAGAAAACACTTTAGGATGCCATGAGCACGTTCAACAATGGCTTGACCAGTTGGAGAATGCAGAATGCCAAATTTGTGTGACACTCCCCATACATATAAAAACTGCTGCGTCTTCTGCGAGACATAGGCAAGATTGTTATCAGTTTCATGGAAGAAGGTATACCTAAGATTGCAAAAAGCCATCTCCCAATGGGCAATAACATTGCAACCCTTTTTCTCCAATATGAGCAGATGCCCACATGGCAGAGGAGAAAATTTCAATAAAACACGTGCACATACTTTGTTGGAGTCCAGGGCATTCCTTTGGTTGCCCTGGAGGGTCAGAGACCTGGGCAGGGGGGTCTGGGACCACAGCCCAGAGCTCAGAGAGACACTGAATTTGATTTCAGTCCATGGGAGAGGCTTCTTGCACTGCAGGAAGCATTGCAGGCCACAAGAGTGTGAAAGATTGTAGTTTAGTATATCACAGGGTGAGAAAAACAGTGGTTTTGGATTTCTTGTATTGAAGTGAATGGGGACAAGATGGAGAATTTGGGGCGTTGCCTCCTTCTTCTTCTTTCTTCTTCCCTCACTCCATTTCTGCAGTAACGTTGGCACAAAGTAGTTTGTGAGGATTGGATCAAAGTAAAGATGACCTTTTTAGTAATAGTGATAGACATTGGTAATAAATAGTAAATATCGAATACGTAGCAATTAGTATAAAAGATAAGGACAACCCTGGGACAGGGGGAGTCACCAGATGTCCGAGCCACGGCAAACATCTTGCAGGACACTCAGAAAATTGTAAGATAAGAACTAATAAACATGAAGCATGCAACCTTGAAGACTCTGTCTTTTCCTGCGTTTGGCTCAAAGCTTTGCAGAGGGCAAAAAAGACTCTAAAACCACCTGAATGCGGGGAATTTAAGCTCCAGCAAGCAGCCCCCCAACAACTGCCAAAACAGGGCAGCAACAATACTTAAGTCAGCCAAATTCAGCAATATGAGTGACATCTGTTTGCCAATGGTGCAGGGCTTTCAGAGGTTCTTAGTTCTTTCACTGTCTGAGGTTTCAGGGTCTGGCATATTGCTTCCTTGCGATCTTGCCCCAAAGTCCTTTGTCCAGCCCTTACTTCGTAACCCAGGTAAATAACTGTTTGCCTCACCATTTGGGCTTTCTTCTGGGATACTCGATACCCTTGCAGGCCTAGAACGTTTAGGAGGCTTACTGTCCAGTCCATGCGTGTCTCCTGGGTCTGGGTGGCTATTAAGAGATACTGGAGTAACTGTCCTTCTCCTGGTGGAGGTTCCCAGGACTCTAAATCCTTGGCAAGCTGTTCTCCAAATATAGTGGGGGAGTTCTTGTACCCCTGCGGTAACACACACCATGTGAGCTGAGTTTTTCTTCCAGTTTTAGGGCTTTCCCACTCGAATGCAAACATTTTCTGGCTGGCTTCATGGAGAGGGAGGCAAAAGAAAGCATCCTTTAGATCTAGAACAGTAAACCAAGTTAGTTCAGGTGTTAAATGGGTTAACAAGGTGTAGGAATTGGCAACCACTGGATACAAGTCCTCAGTTACCTTGTTAACAGCCCTTAAATCTTGTACTAATCTGTATGACCCATCACGTTTC
The DNA here is from genome assembly GCA_025960845.1 of Tachycineta bicolor. NCBI lineage: Eukaryota > Metazoa > Chordata > Aves > Passeriformes > Hirundinidae > Tachycineta > Tachycineta bicolor. Next base: position 410 of record JANEHK010000452.1, on the reverse strand, counting down.
TTTACTAGCAGAATAGGAGTATTAAAATCAGATTGACACTCTCTCAGTAGTCCTAGCTGCAGAAAGTTCTCAATAATTGGGCTAACCCCTTCTATATCTTCTTTCTTTAGGGGGTATTGTTTAACCCTTACTGGCTGTCCTCCTTCTTCAAGCCTGATTTGCACTGGTAGTGCAATCTTTGCTCTTCCTGGTATATTGGAGGCCCATACCCCTGGAAATACTTGATCCATTATTTTCCTAAAATTTTCCTTTTCACTTGCCACTTCAATTTCTTTGGTTATTAGCATTAAGCTTAACAGTTCTACATATTGTTGATCCTTATCCTCCAAACTAATTTCCCCGTTTTTGAATATTATTCTTGCTTCCAGCTGCTCTAGCAAATCTCTGCCCAAAAGTGCAGATGGAGCATT